>JARLTB010000261.1:2457500-2722500 GCA_030141615.1 Unio pictorum | reverse complement strand
CATTAAATGTCAATTTCCAATGCTGGCTGTAAGGTATTTTGGCCATAAAATGTCAATTTCCAATGCTGACTGTATGGTATGCTGGCCATTAAATGTCAATTTCCAATGCTGGCTGTAAGGTATGTTGGCCATTAGAAAGTTAATTTCCAATGCTGACTGTATGGTATGCTGGCCATTAAATGTCAATTTCCAATGCTGGCTGTAAGGTATTTTGGCCATAAAAGTCAATTTCCAATGCTGGTTGTAAGGTATGTTGGCCATTAAATGTCAATTTCCAATGCTGACTGTATGGTATGCTGGCCATTAAATGTCAATTTCCAATGCTGGCTGTAAGGTATTTTGGCCATAAAAGTCAATTTCCAATGCTGGTTGTAAGGTATGCTGGCCATTAAATGTCAATTTCAAATGCTGGCTGTAAGGTATTTTGGCCATTAAAAGTCAATTTCCAATGCTGACTGTATGGTATGCTGGCCATTAAATGTCAATTTCCAATGCTGGCTGTAAGGTATTTTGGCCATTAAAAGTCAATTTCCAGTGCTGACTGTATGGTATGCTGGCCATTAAATGTCAATTTCCAATGCTGGCTGTAAGGTATTTTGGCCATAAAAGTCAATTTGATATGCTGGTTGTAAGGTATGTTGGCCATTAGAAAGTTAATTTCCAATGCTGGCTGTAAGGTATATTGGCCATTAAAAGTCAGTTTCGATTGTTTGTTGTAAGGTATGTTTGTTCATTTAAATTAAACTTCAATTGCTAGTTATATGGTCTATTTAAGGGCACTTCTCTGTCCATTAGTTATGTTAAGATAACAGCCATTGAAAAGTGTCCCTCACACCTCTATTTTCCGAAAATATCAAAGGTTTTTTTTATGTGTCTTTGATTCCATCATAATAAGAACTTTGATGCAGAAATTTATTTAGATAATTCTTTTTTACTATTTCACGATTAAAATATCAACATCAAATGCTTACAGTTATACAGTATATCTGTCATTAAAAGTCAATCTCAAATGCTGGTTGTATGGTATCTCTGCCATTAAAAGTTAATCTCAAATGCTGGTTGTACACTAGGTTTGCCATTAAAAATTGTACAAGAAAAATAACATTCAACTGTATCAATTATCAGAAATATTCTAAATTTCAACTATATCAATTATCAGAAATATTCTAAATTTCAACTGTATCAATTATCAGAAATATTCTAAATTTCAACTGCATAAATTATCAGAAATATTCTAAATTTCAACTGTATCAATTATCAGAAATATTCTAAATTTCAACTGCATAAATTATTGGATATATTCAATAATGTGAGAACACTCCATCTTGCCTATTACTAAAATAATTTGGTTTGATGATACAGATCAAATTTAATTTTGACATGAATATTTCATGTACATACATGTATATGTTATATCATTTAGATACAATAACACATTCTCCAGTTATTTGTAACAGCCATGGTAATGACACAAAACAAAACAATGAAGTAAACCACACCATAACTGCAAGACCAAAATAAATAAATATATCTGTAAATGGCATATATACATAATTAGTATAAACAACAAGGCCAGGGCCAATACCTCAAGCATTTATGTAAAACATGTGACCTGGATCCCAATGTCAAAAGGTTGAATGAGCATGTCACAGAATGAAATGTCTTAGCTTCATAATGATTCATGCTAAATGTGTAGAAAATTCATCAATGAATTTAGGAAATAAAACCAGATTTTTCAACAAAAAAAAGGTATCTATAATATTAATATGTGATGTGTCTCTAAGTTTGTAATATATCTTATATATTAATATGACAGTCATACAAATTATGATATGCTATAAATAGTATAAGATATACATGTACTATAAATAGTATAAGATATGCTATTAATAGTATAAGATATGCTATAAATAGAATAAGATATGCTATTAATAGTATAAGATATGCTATAAATAGTATAAATATGCTATTAATAGTATAAGAAATGCTATAAATAGTATAAGATATGCTATTAATAGTATAAGATATGCTATAAATAGAATAAGATATTTTATTAATAGTATAAGATATGCTATAAATAGTATAAAATAACCAAATTTTAAAATATGAAACCATAATGCTTATGATGTGCTTATAAAGTTTGTAAGATATATTATATACATGTAGTTACATGACAGCTCATAAACTTTATAAGGTATTTTATAGACTGTATATCTTATAAAACAAATAAGATATTTTTTAAATTGTTTAAAGATATCTTGCAAACAAATAAGATATTTTATAAATTGTTTAAAGATATCTTGCAAACAAATAAGATATTTTTTAAATTGTTTAAAGATATCTTGCAAACAAATAAGATATTTTTTAAATTGTTTAAAGATATCTTGCAAAGAAATAGGATATTTTATAAATTGTAAATGATATCTTGCAAAGAAATAGGATATTTTATAAATTGTAAGAAATATCTCGCAAACAAATAAGATATTTTATAAATTGTAAAAGATATCATGCAAACAAATAAGATATTTTATAAATTGTAAAAGATATCTTGCAAACAAATAAGATATTTTATAAATTGTTTAAAGATATCTTGCAAACAAATAAGATATTTTATAAATTGTAAAGGATATCTTGCAAACAAATAAGATATTTTATAAATTGTAAAAGATATCTTGCAAACAAATATTTTACAAATTGTAAAAGATAACTTGCAAACAAATAAGATATTTTATAAACATATCAAATAAACTGTATATACTACTACACAATCCTCTAATATATCTTTTTATAAATTATATAAGATATTTTAATTAAATAGTATGTACTATATGTTATCAAGCATTGGTTCCCAAACTTTTTGACTATGAGGACCCCTTCTTGTCTTCAACATACTGGACAGTTTATAAATGGCATGAGATATTTTATGATTTTTGTTTAGAAATTTCATAACATTTATGAAATACATAGCTCTTTTGAAATTAATACAAATTTACCTTCCTTTCCAAATATAAACAAAATCTACCACAGATTTTATGAAATATAGGCAAACGAAAAAAGTTTAACCAGAAACTCAATGCAATTTTTTAATGGCTATACTCTTGATCCCAAGGTCAAAGGGTGAACACGTGTGTTAGAGAATAAAATGTCTCCCAAGGTCAAAGGGTGAACATGTGTGTTAGAGAATAAAATGTCTCCCAAGGTCAAAGGGTAAATATGTGTGTTAGAAAATGAATTGTCTTAGTATGATGATGAATCATGCCAAGAATGATGATATTCTATGTATTGGAATTATATGCAAATGAGAAAATGTAACCAAACCTTAATAAACTTGAGAAAAATGATGATGATGATGATGGCAGTAGTAAAGCATCTACTATTCCTGTTAATATAGGCCTGACCAAAATTAAGTACAGCTGTGTAAACACACCAAACACACACAAAATATGAAATCATGTCAAAAATTATCAAGGAAAAATATAATACTGTTAAACTCATTTTAAATTAGTGAAGCATTCCAAAAGAATATTTGTTGATTAAACAAAACAATTAGTCATGTCCTGAACATGGAGGTTCCATCAATGACAATTATTTCTACACTTTTAAGGATCAGAGGAATCCAAAACCAAGCAAAAATGTATTGGATGTGTATTTTCCAGTCCAAAATTCAGTTAAATGTCTACTTCCAAATAGGGTCATAATGGAGAAAAGTATACGAAACAGAGCCCCATTACCAACTCTCTCCATGGAATAGTATCTGAGAAATTCCAATGCAGAACAAATACATGGCTGATTTAAAACAGATCATAAAAAACTACTGATTTCCCAAGATTCCATATATTATTCATTGGCTTCATATTTATATTTCAAAGCCCAGAAACTGTGATTACTAAAACTGTTTTCAAAGTTTTCGTTAGTGTGCTTCAATCTCTCCTAAAGTTTATTGCACTATGATACACTGAGGTAGCAAGTGACATAAAATTCATGACATAATAATGAATTGGTAATGTCATTTAGAGATTAATGATACAGTTGTTAAATTTATTTCAGGCGGAGATCAATTTTCAGTTGAAATATAAACAATATGCAGTCAATATAATGTGTAAAAGATATTAGTTGAATCAAATCCATTAACTTACTTTTTAATAATTTTACATATATTGTGTAAAATATTGATGTACAATTGTGGACTCTTGCTGGATATAAAAAGAACAATCCCATGTATAATCCATCAAGGGATGAAATATAATCTCGATGGTTTTATCAAAATGCGGGGAAAGAAGCTGTATTGGTTAGATGTTATAATGAAAGGAGCTGCAACCTGGATATTAAATGTGTCAAAAGGAAAAATAAGAATGATGAAAAATGGTATAAAATTGTGCAATGAAAACCAGAGTGATATATTATTTAGTTACTTATATACCTTCTGAAATAGGAACATCTGAAAACAAAAGTATTCAAATTAATTAGTTGACAAATCACTGTCAGCAACACATTTGCAATTATGTGTGTGTGCATCTGTCAAGTTCACAAGTATGTGTGTATATGTGTTGTTTCTGTGTATTACATGAGATTAAAAATCAACTAAACAAAAGTATTTTTCTTTACTTATTATATATATTTAATTTTGTGGGCAAATAAATTCAATGCATACTGTCCTGGATGACAATGTAGTAATGAAATCAGTAACGTAATTACAAAAGCCATCCGTCTTTAAATTAGTCACACCTTTGCTTATATGAATAAAAAAAAAGTGATTTTCAACAGCATTAAAGCAAAAATAGTTATAATATTCCTTTAAAAAAAAATCCGCATTATTTATAGGATACATTAAAATTCATATTCATTTTTATTGTTCAAATCCAAGTCACTGTAGGGTTTATTAAATCTAAAAGGTCACCTTTAGAAAGCAATCACCTGTCCTAAACAGCCAAATTCTCAAATTCCCAGTGCACTAACTTGAGAGGAAATGAGCTTATATAAAGCTGTTGTTGTTGTTGTTGTTGTTGTTGTTGAGGATTTAATGTCATTTTTTAGCACTGGATAGGCTATATATGGCAGCAGGTACCGGTACTGTGGAGGAAGAAACAGGGGAAAAGGCCCATGAAGAACCACTGACCCATGAGACGCTACCAACAAGCTTTCTAATCTACCCATATTAGCCAAGCCTGAGACTTAAACCAATGCAGACAGAGGTGAGATTGAAGTGATCTGGAACTGTGAGTGCATTAGACCACCAAGCCACTTGGGATCCCCTAATATAAAGTAATTATCTTTCTAAGGTAGCCTCAGGTACAATCCATTATTGAATAGCCACCTATCATAAGTAGCCACATGTATTGAGTAGAATCCATTATTGAATAGCCACCTGTCATAAGTAGCCACATGTATTAAGTAGGAGCCATTATTGAATAGCCACCTGTCTTAAGTAGCCACATGTATCAGGTAGTAACCAATATTGAAAAGCCAATAGTCATAAGAAGCCACATATATTAAGCAGTAACCAATATAAAATAGCCACCTGTATAAAATAGCCTTTCCCAATAGCCACCAGTATTAATTGGATATGTGTTAAGTGGCCACCTGTGAAAAGTAGCCACTTTTCTGCATCCCAAAGATGGTTGCCGAACAAAGGTTAGATAATATATTAAATAACCTCACCTTGTTGTCCAAACTTTAACTCCCATTCTTTCTCCCACACTTCTTCCTCTTCATTGTCTGCATCCAGGTCATCCAAGCCTGTGGAAAGAATAGATACAAATAAACGAATAAAGAAGCACATGAAGGTAACATATATATCCAATATCACATTAACAAAAAAGAAAACAAGACATCACCTTCTAGTCCTGTACTATCTGTTCCTAACATCAAGCATAGAAAAAAAGGTGAGAGAAAAGTGATTAAATGAAAAGAGGGACAGTCCTTTGATCATTGAATTTCAAAACAACTTAAATAAGTATCTTTAGGTACACATCCCACAGCAATGGCATGGATTGACAATGAGTTATCAGGTATACATCCCACAGCAATGGCAAGGATTGATACAAATTTATCAGGTATACATACCACAGCAATGACATGGATTGACAAAAATTTATCAGGTATACATCCCACAGTAATGGCATGGATTGCCAAACATTTATCAGGTATACATCCCACAGCAATGGCATGGATTGACAATAATTTATCAGGTATACATCCCACAGCAATGGCATGGATTGACAATGATTTATCAGGTACACATCCCACAGCAATGGCATGGATTGACAAAGAGTTATCAGATATACATCCCATAGCATTGGCATGGACTGACAATGAGTTATCAGGTACACATCCCACAGCAATGGCATGGATTGACACTGAGTTATCAGGTACACATCCCACAGCAATGGCATGGATTGACACTGAGTTATCAGATATACATCCCACAGCAATGGCATGGACTGACAATGAGTTATCAGGTACACATCCCACAGCAATGGCATGGATTGACAATGATTTATCAGGTACACATCCCACAGCAATGGCATGGATTGACAATGAGTTATCAGGTACACATCCCACAGCATTGGCATGGAGTGACAATGAGTTATCAGGTACACATCCCACAGCAATAGCATGGATTGACAATGATTTATCAGGTACACATCCCACAGCAATGGCATGGATTGACAAAGAGTTATCAGATATACATCCCACAGCAATGGCATGGATTGACAATGATTTATCAGGTACACATCCCACAGCAATGGCATGGACTGACAATGAGTTATCAGGTACACATCCCACAGCAATGGCATGGACTGACAATGAGTTATCAGGTACACATCCCACAGCAATGGCATGGATTGACAATGATTTATCAGGTACACATCCCACAGCAATGGCATGGATTGACAAAGAGTTATCAGATATACATCCCACAGCAATGGCATGGACTGACAATGAGTTATCAGGTACACATCCCACAGTAATGGCATGGATTGACAATGATTTATCAGGTACACATCCCACAGCAATGGGAAAATGGAATGGACTGACCATGATTCATCAGATATACATCCCACAGCAATGGGAAAATGGAACGGACTGAAAATGAATCACAACCCCTAAATCTACCAGCAAATAATGATGTACTCCTCTATCATAGAAATACAATCAATTATACATTATCAGTAGAATTTTAAGAAATTTCATATGCAACTGTATCTTCTCTTCTGAAATCTAGCCCTATAATACTTTGTATGTAATAGTTACTCACATCAGACTGATAATACCATACAACCTTAAACAACTAAATTTAACCCTATACTACTTTCTCTGTAATAGTTAGTTACTCACATAAGTCTAATAATACTGTAACACCCTAAATAACTAAATTTATTCCTATAATACTTGATATGTAATAGTCACATCATTCTGATAATACAATAACACCTTAAATAACTAAATTTAGTCCTATAATACTTATAAATATACATAATAGTTACTCACATCAGTCTGATCCTTCTTTAGAAAGGCCACTCCTCTAAAATGTTACACTGCAGAAAAAGTGGACTTATAGAGGAGGACCACTACTCCTATTATTTACCAATGTTCAAACATGTGGTCAAAGAACAAGGACATATAATTCATGCATATGTTACACTTTTTGGGGATGGGGGGGGAGGTGAGTGGGTGTGGAATGTATATATATATATATATATATATATATATATATATATATATATATATAAACTCATCTTGATGACAAGAACTTTTTAAATGACTGCAAAATGCATCATCAAAATACTTACGAATTGGTCTGTATAATGAAACGGGAAGACCTGGTTCACTGGATCCATACTGATTCCAGCCTCGTACACGGAACACATAGTCCAGCCGGGGATGTAAATTGGTCAATGTATATGTGTGAGATTTTAGTCCAGATACAAGTTCACGCCACTCAAAACTGGGCGGTGTTCTGACCTCTACTGTATACGTCAAGTTACATGAATCTCTGACTGTTTTTGGAACATGTGCAGGCTTCCAGTGAAGATGAGCAGTCTCTTCATTGACCTGGACTAATTCTGGCTTCTCAACCGGCATTCTTGGAGGAACTGAAATTTAGGTGGATAAAAGTTACAAAAGTTATTAGTGATAGCAATCTTTTAGCACTGCCGATTTATTGCTTACACTTCTAACACATTCAATATTTATTAGGGGCCCCGAGTGGTCGATTGGTCTAAAGCACTTTCCGTTATGGATCACTGGTCGGTTGGTCTAAAGCACTTTCCATTACAGATCACTGCCATCTCACCTCTGTCTTGGTGGGTTCGAGTCGAAGATTCGGCTAATGTAGTTATGTGAGAAAGCTTGCCAGTAGCTTCGCGTGGGTCGGTGGTTCTTTCCGGGGTTTTCCCCGGTACTTCTTCCACCAATAATTCTGGCCGCCATGTATAGCCTATCGTGTGCTGAAAAATGACGTTAAACCCCACAACAACAACAACAATATTTGTTAAGCAAGAATGTGTTGCTAAACTCAGTGTGGTGTTTTTTTATATATCAAGTACTGTGCTTTGTAACCAATATTTAACTTACCTAAAAAGTCTTTTCAATGGCCAAAATTTTTCAGTCGATAGGAAGCTAGTAAAGAGATTTAATAGTATAGTGTTTATGCAATTCCACAGTGCCACCTAACTATGAGAAATTCAATTATTAGGTTGTCTCCATTAATATATGACTCATCCAATTCTTTAGTTTTACTTATTCATTTTCTGGGGTCTAGCGTGATTCTAATAAGCTGATGCAAAATGGTCGACATGCATCAGCATTTAACATGAAAGCAGGCTTCAAAGATATGTTAATAAATAAAAAATTTGCACATTTCTAAAGAATAAAGCAACTACAGTATACGACACTAGCTTACAAGATTTGTCCAGATCTAGGTCTGGTACCACATAGTGGACTGACAGATCTAGGTCTGGTACCACATAGTGGACTGACAGATCTAGGTCTGGTACCACATAGTGGACTGACAGATCTAGGTCTGGTACCACATAGTGGACTGACAGATCTAGGTCTGGTACCGCATAGTGGACTGACAGACCAAGGTCTTTTACCACATAGTGGACTGACAGATCTAGGTCTGGTACCACATAATGGACTGACAGATCTAGGTCTGGTACCACATAGTGGACTAACAGATCTAGGTCTGGTACCACATAATGGACTGACAGATCTAGGTCTGGTACCACATAGTGGACTGACAGATCTAGGTCTGGTACCACATAGTGGACTGACAGATCTAGGTCTTTTACCACATAGTGGACTGACAGATCTAGGTCTGGTACCACATGTTGGACTGACAGATCTAGGTCTGGTACCACATAGTGGACTGACAGATCTAGGACTATGTAGTTTGTTAAGATCAATCATTAAAGCAAACAAACACAGACCCTGATATGCTCTACCAATGCATTATATGACGGCATATCAGGGTCTGTGTTGTTTGCAGTTGGACCTAACTAAGTAGTGAGTATATACAATGCCAGGTATTTGACAGGTGGATAGAGGAATATTTTCATTCATTATGCATCAATGTATGGATAGGAAAATCAAAGCCTCATGTCTGATGCAAATGTTCTGACCATAGGGTGCAACCTTCCTATCCTATAATGCATATGAAGTAGTCTGATAAATCAATCCCCAAATCTGTGTTGATATCGATGAAAGATTTGTGGGTCTGATGTCACCTGTTCATTAAAATGCACAAATTTTCTTCATGCAAATCTTTCCAGAAAAGACCTGTATACACTTAAGATGCTAACTGGTATTTGGTAACAGCCAAATCTAGCACAATATTAAAAAAATGGCCACTGGACAGATGGATGTGGTATTCCATGTATATTTGCAAGTAGCCAAAACATAGGATTTGATCCAGAAATAGAATGTACATGTCACCAAAAGAACTCTTCAGCCAATGGTAGTTCAACAGCCATGAGATATAAAGCTAAGTTAATGAAATGTAAAACAATGTATGCAGACAAAATTGGCTGCTGATTTTTTCCATGTTTAAATGAATAGACAATATCAGCCCCTACACTGCTGGTCCATATCATACAAGGTGAGGGGTTGATATCAGCTTACATATGAAGAAACTTATTGTATTACATTGCAAAGAATCAATCCATCCATCTAATAATCAGCCATTCAATCAATCAATTAACTATCCAATAAGCAAATCAGTACATTAATCAGTCAGTTAATCTAACAGCCATTAAATCAGTCAGTCAGGAAGTTATTAAGTTAATCAATCAACTCACCATATCTTGTAAGGTGTTCAAAATAGGGTCTGTTTGGAACTGTGTAGTCATATTCATGAGACCTGTACTCTCCCACAGCAAATGGTTCCCTCGTCATTGGCACTGAAAGTTTCCATTATTAAATGTTAGGCAAGTTTAAGTATCTTACTTATTTCCTATTTTGTGGTATGTTGGATATTCTATTTGATTTATCACTAACTACCACATGATAATATTAAAATACTTTACAAATACCACTGTCAGATTTTCGATATGTCAGATATGTGAAATACTGCATATGGTATTACTATGCAAGATCATTGTGTCATATTTTCATGATCGCACAATCAGGGATCCTGACATAGATGTATTTTTTAGATGTGACTGATAGGTTCTGACCAATACATACTCTAAGCATCATCCAAACGATATCTCAAATATCATTACATCAAATAGTTTAGTTTAGGTTTAGTTTAATTCAAAGATGACTAGGTCTAGTTTAATTCAAAGATGACTAGGTCTAGTTTAATTCAAAGATGACTAGGTCTAGTTTAATTCAAAGATGACTAGGTCTAGTTTAATTCAAAGATGACTAGGTCTAGTTTAATTCAAAGATGACTAGGTCTAGTTTAATTCAAAGATGACTAGGTCTAGTTTAATTCAAAGATGACTAGGTCTAGTTTAATTCAAAGATGACTAGGTCTAGTTTAATTCAAAGATGACTAGGTCTAGTTTAATTCAAAGATGACTAGGTCTAGTTTAATTCAAAGATGACTAGGTCTAGTTTAATTCAAAGATGACTAGGTCTAGTTTAATTCAAAGATGACTAGGTCTAGTTTAATTCAAAGATGACTAGGTCTAGTTTAATTCAAAGATGACTAGGTCTAGTTTAATTCAAAGATGACTAGGTCTAGTTTAATTCAAAGATGACTAGGTCTAGTTTAATTCAAAGATGACTAGGTCTAGTTTAATTCAAAGATGACTAGGTCTAGTTTAATTCAAAGATGACTAGGTCTAGTTTAATTCAAAGATGACTAGGTCTAGTTTAATTCAAAGATGACTAGGTCTAGTTTAATTCAAAGATGACTAGGTCTAGTTTAATTCAAAGATGACTAGGTCTAGTTTAATTCAAAGATGACTAGGTCTAGTTTAATTCAAAGATGACTAGGTCTAGTTTAATTCAAAGATGATTAGGTCTAGTTTAATTCAAAGATGATTAGGTCTAGTTTAATTCAAAGATGATTAGGTCTAGTTTAATTCAAAAATGACTAGGTCTAGTTCACACATTGTTGCTGGGTCCAGAAATTAGTAGAGGTGTCACTAAGTTTGTTTGGTCATTATATTTTCCAGTTGCTTAAGCACCATACAGCCATAAAACATGGGACAGCCATAAAACATGGGACAGCCATAAAACATGGGACAGCCATAAAACATGGGACAAATAAGTGTTAAAGTTTATCTCCTGATCTTGTAAAATCTATTATTTAACATCTGATGCAAAGATCTGAATATCTGTAGAACAGACTGTAACACCTAACACCATGTAATTTAAATTATACTGTGTTGTTATGTGTTGGCACAACATACCTTTATTATAAAATATGTGAAGCTTGGGACTAAATTTTAAAAAATAATAACATCATCAACAATGAATATGTTCTAAGACATAGCAACACAGTTGTAAAATTTATAACAAGATATGTGAACCTTGGGACTGAATTTAATAACAGTGAATATGTTATTCTAAGACATAGCAACACAGTTGTAAAAGTTTATAACAAGATATGTGAAGCTTGGGACTGAATTAAAAAAAAACAAATATATTGTAAGACATAGCAACACAGTTGTAAAGTTTATAACAAGATATGTGAAGCTTGGGACTGAATTTAATAACAGTGAATATGTTGTTCTATGATCCTTTAAGACTTATTTGGGGACCTAATTAAATAAAATTTCACCATCTCACTTGATTAGAAATGCCGGTTAGGTATGACAATTTTAGAAGACATTTCAAACTCACAAGTATTGCTAAGTTATTACAGATTATAAACGGGTAGTATGACTGACATGTACAATGTCATTTCAAATGGGACAGTATGACATGTACAATGTCATTTCAAATGGGACAGTATGACTGACATGTACAATGTCATTTCAAATGGGACAATATGACATGTGCAATGTCATTTCAAATGGGACAGTATGACTGACATGTACAATGTCATTTCAAATGGGACATTATGACTGACATGTACAATGTCATTTCAAATGGGACAATAAGATACTAGACACTTTTCCCTCAGCAATATGCAGTATGGTGAAGGGTAAGACAGCAACACTTACACCAGGGTGTTTATGACAAATCTACCTATTTTTTGCTTTTGTAAATGAGCAGACAATATTTACTTTGTGACCTGTAGTATGGTATAGGCGGAGTTGGCTCCGAGAGTTCTCCATCTGATGTTTTTGCACGAATGCGGAACAAGTAGTCTTTCTTAGGACTGATATCTTTCACAACAAATTTAGTATTTGTCACATCCTCTGCTATAGGTCGCCATTCATTTGTCAAATTATTTGTGGCAGCATTTCTGAGTGGTTCCTGCATCTCAATTCTGTATCTAAGATGCTCCTGTCCAAGATATTTTGGTATGTATGCACGGTGCCACTGAAGATGAACACTATCAGGCTCATCCTCCCAGATCTCTGGATGAGTGATTGGCACCGTCGGATGGACTGAAACCATAAAATATTATCAGTTAGATTCTAAGCTATTTTGTAATATACTTATATTTAAGCTTTCTACACACGTTAAATAACACCTGTTTAAGCTTTGTACACACATTAAATAATGTATTTCAATTAAATAATGGTTCAAACAAGCCACAAAGTCGGTATTTTCATGCGCATCCAATTTTATGATTTCATTCTAACAGATACATTTTAATAAATAAGTAATATTTTAGATAAAGAGGATCATGATGAATTATAATCTATCAGATAATGAATTCATGCAATTAATTTTCATTCTCTCATTTTGAGATCACTAATTGCAAATATTTCTCTATATTATTTAGTATACTGGAAATAAAAATACGTATTATATACCTGTAAAAATACCTTCTATACACCTGTAGATATACCTGTTCTATACCTGTAACTCAAGCTAATTTTCTTTTCAACTAATACGATAACATAAGTAGTTGCTCATTTTCTACAAAAGCTGAGCAAGAATATTATTTTCAGCTATTTGGGAGCCATTAAAAAAATTGTAAATTTAAAAAAAAGTCATTAAAAATTAAATTATCAATCACAGAGGTCACTTTCAGTCCCATACACCCTTACATTGTAAAAAGGAAGTACTATACATACACCAGATTAATATTATGATGTTGTGTAAACTTAGTGCAAGCCAAAATATCAGTTTTCAGCAAATTGACTCAATTAAATAACAAGAAAAACTTTTCATTTTCAAACCAATGACTCATTAAGCACTTGAATATTTGCCACCTGCCATTATTACCCTTGTTTACCCCAGCAATATGCAGTTTTCAACAGCCTTGCATCAGGGGCAACATAATAAACACATGTGGTATGTAAATGGAGGCTTGAGAAGATATAATTAAATCTGAGTACCTGGGCATGTGCTGCCATGTATCTATCTATCTATCTATCTATCTATCTATCTATCTATCTATCTATCTATCTATTTATCTATCTATATATCTATCTATCTATCTATCTATCTATCTATCTATCTATCTATCTATCTATCTATCTATATATATATACATAAAGTATGAAAACTTTTCCATATTAAAATAAATGTTTTCCAAAATCATCAAAATAAATAATATTTATGTTGATAATTATTCAAAATGTAGCATAAAACGAATCTAATTTAGTTCTTTAATGTAGATTTAATAATTGTTCAGTCATAATACTACAATGTTTGCAATGTGGCAGTTTATAGTGGAATGTAGCACTTTGGCATCAAGACATGTGCCATCATATGTCACACCCAGTCATATTATCCTGACACCCGGTGGCCAGCCAGTCCCAAGACTAATCTCTTAATGCTGAGTGCCAAGCGAGGCAGCTGTTAGGACCATTTTTATGTCCTTAGTATGACTTGGCCAGGGTTCAAACTCTCGACCTCCTGCATTCAATATGTATGCTCTAACCACAATTAGACCACCAAAATGGTCTTTAAATGCAGTAACTATTGTAATCGATGGTGATCACAAATAGAGAGAATGCTCCACATTATGGTGGACAACTGTATTTTTGAAGAATGTATCTTAAAAACCTATTTGTGTGTGTGTGTACATCTTTATAGACCAGCCTAATTACATCTCAAGGCATGGAACACATGTGGCAGAGTGGTCTAACATGCTTGCCTTTATGATTACTCCTGTCTTTGTCACTTTGGGTTTTGAGTTGCTGGCTCAGCCAATGTGGGTATGTGAAAAAGCTTGCCAGTAGCTTCCCTTAATAGTTCCTTCCAATGTATTTCCAGCTCCTTCCTCCACCAAATATATGGGTCAGACTGTTACCACATGATGTCAACATTTTGTGCAGTTAGGCGCATGTTATATGTGTGGTTATAAACTGAATCAAAGCAAGGCTGATTCTGATCTGCCATTAAATAATGTGCCAGTAGATCATGGTCTATGTTGTTTGTTCTACTGCTTACTCCTAAGAGACTGCATTGACTCAGATCTGTATGCTAGCTCATCATGTACCAGCAGACAAAGATCTATGATTTTGGTCTCAATAGATCTGCCAAATGGACCAGCAGAGTCTGTGTTGCTTGTTCTCCTGTAACACAGATCTACACTAATGTAATGCACCATCATACATTAGGTTGTTGCTTGTTCTCCTGTAACACAGATCTACACTAATGTAATGCACCATCATACATTAGGTTGTTGCTTGTTCTCCTGTAACACAGATCTACACTAATGTAATGCACCATCATACATTAGGTTGTTGCTTGTTCTACTGATTTATTAAAAAACGCAACATAGACCCTAAGATGCCAGTACATTATACTATGGGAGATTGCAGATGGTTCCTACTTATATTTGAACATATATGGTTTATAAGCCTGCCCTATATAATAAGCAAGCAGATGTGATATCCACTTGATCAAATTCTGACTGATTTTTCATGTGAGTTTTACCTAAGACTGGTTCTATAATAAGATACCACTAATAATATGCACTTGATCATATTACATGATGTTCAGTCTGATTTCTATTTAAGATTTGCATAAGACTGGTTATAAAAAAAGTTATCACTAACATAATGTACATGCAGAAGTCAGTCATTTTCTTCCATATTAAATGATCTATAGTAAACTAAGAGAAATAAATTAACTGTGTAAAAAAACAAAATTGATGATGGCAGATGCAAAAGACGCTGAAACTCAGTCCGAAAGCTCTCCTGAAAATACAAAATCTGCTACACAATATTTATTCCGAATTCCATTACTCCAGATAAAAAGGTAAGCAAGTTTTGGGTTTTTCCATTGTGCCAGTCATGTGACACTGGTATGAGTGAAGTCATATTAATCAAGCAAAAGCTTTTTAAAAAATAGCCTAGTTTGCTTTTGATCATTATTACAACGCTTTAAATAAAACATCCAGTGCCCTGCTAACTGTATGAGCCAGGTTCTATTTCTTTGTTTCTTCCTGGGTCACCACTAACTTCTAAAGTATCTCTTGAATGTTCTTTGATGGTATATATACTAAAGATACATGAATTGACTTTTCAATATTACTTCAGTTTTATTTTAAAATTTTCATCCAGTAATCTGTTTGTTTAAAATATTGTAAACTCATTTTATTTGAGACCACTCTGATGGTCCACTGGCCTAGTAGTTAAAGCATCCACCTCAGATATATTAAGTCGCAAGTTCAAACCCTGGCAAAGCCATACCAAAGACATAAAAATGGTACTACCAGCTGCCTTGCTAGGCACTCAGTATTAAGTGGTCAAGTGTCAGGACTGGTCAGCCTGGTATCAGTCACTGGGTGGGACATGATGCTACATGTCTTGCGGCATTATGCCCCAGCGCTAGACATCGCTATAAATGGCCACACTGTATACATCATTATGATATGACTGAAATTTTTTTAAAGCTACATTAAAAATCCAAACACATATATACACAGTTTATCTGAGTAAGCTTTTCCAATTATAAATCCACCCCGAATTAAAACATATTTAAAAGTTAAACCCTAAGGCTTTATCATAGGTACCATAATTAAAGATACATTTTGAAATCAGGAGTGTGATAAATGAATGAGTGAAGCAATGAATAGCACAATTGACATGTGCATTTGATAAAATAAATTAAATTACATAAAAAAGCAATTCATTCAGCCAATAGAATATACAAAAAATTATTTATAATAAATAAAATAAACAAAAATCTCAAACATAATTATATATATATATATATATATATATATATATATATATAGTATTGTTCTGATTATCGATTATAATCGATCATCAGTTGGTTGAGCGAACCAATAAGATAATCGATTGTGAAACTCCATAATCGATTGTGTGTAAAGGGAGACTACTTTTAAGTGTATGCAAAGCACAAAGGTTAGTAAAACTCCCAGCCGCTAAAGTTGACCTGAAATTTATTAATCCCTTCACAACTACAAATAAAATGCCTTATAATTCATAATTAGGAACATATAGTTATTATTACATGGTCAAGTTGTTAAATTGTTGAGTTAATAAATTTAAACACATTTGTTGATTTGTTTCAGTTAAATTGCAACATCTTTTGTAGCATTTATAAACAATGACAAACAAGAAAATCATGTCCTTCTATACTTTAAATTATAAACACCTCATATATGAATGAATTTCGGGGGATTGTCACAGTATTTCAGTGACATATGACTGATCAGCCATAAAAAGTTGCGTTCATTTAACAAAGTTGTAGAACAAAAGTAACACAGAGTATTATTATTGTCAAGTTAAAGAATACATGTCATTAAAAGAGATTGTTCCTGTACATTTATAAACATATTGAACTCTTGATCAAAGATATAATTAATAAAACTTTTAATTTGCTTTTAGTAATCGATTTTAATCGATGATCAGTTGATTAAGGGGAACCGATTATCGATTATGAATTTCTGACCGATTCCCATCACTATATATATATATATATATATATATAGAGAGAGAGAGAGAGAGAGAGAGAGAGAGAGAGAGAGAGAGAGAGAGAGAGAGAGAGAGAGTAGGGAGAGGGGGGAGGGAGGAAGGTCAAGAGAATGTTTTGGAAACCAAAAAGTAGAATCATTAATAGCATAAAAATGTCTACATAAACCTCTTGGTTTTCCATAGATGTGGATAGAATTATATGTAAATACATCTTCAACAATTACATAATCCAAACTAATTTTCCATTAAGACTTACAACTAAATCATTAACTCCATGGACTGATCACCATTAAATCCACAGAGCATGTTCTTCTCATCAAGTACAGTGGTGATAGGCCACAAAGACAACTATGCCTGTTAGCATTTGCTATACATAGGTATCGGGTCCTAGCTAACACATGGTTTAGCATACCTGATACCTGCAACTGCTGATATGAATGTTTCCAACTTTCATGACAAATAAGGCTGTCACTCTGCAAGATTGGGGAGGAAGGCTACAGAAGGAGGCTAATAGATATCACAATGAGTTAAGGTGGTTCTTGCTGGTGAGGTAGCCACTTCAAAAAAAAGTCCACCACCACCACCAAGGCTTACAAAAGCTATGAGGCTTTTAGGACATACAGAGTTCTCACTATAATACCTTTCACTATATCACTTCCTCTCTTAAAATGTGGGTATAGTTAAAATGGATTCCATGCGATTTTATTTTCTATTTAACAAGTTTTTAGGTGAATTTCATTCAAAGCTGGTGAGAGCACTGTAAAATATAGCTTTTAAATACTCAAATTATATTATCATTATGATGCTGACACAAACCTCATTATAAGGTAACTGCATCAGGAGGGAGTACTGTAATGTGAATATATATACACATATATAAAGATACCTACTAAAGCAGTTGCACACAGGTATCTGCTAGGCAGGTTACCTTTTCTGTAGATTATATTTATCATCCCTACATTATCAGAAATGTTAAATTATACGGTGACCTTGGGATGATTCCCCGACCTAGTGGTCAACCTATTACAGGGATAATAAATTTAAAGGAAAAAAAAAAAGGTTTCACTCACATTATCATTTTTTCAACATTTTATGAATTACTTTCTCAGGTATTTAAATATATAAATACTTAGGTTTAAACAAGAGACTTACAGGCCTAATATCATTCACCTGACATATTATTCCAAAAGGCACCTTGGGTTGAAAAATACTCCGATGTCAATATAATTTTTAGTTATTGCTTAGAAAATGGTGGCATTTAAGAAGTTGTTTAGCCATGTTTAGCTCGAGTAGATGGTACATTGGCATCGTTTTTATGAATGTTACAGGTGTGCATGTAGGTTTGGTCTGATAATACAATTATAGGCAGAAAATCATTTTCTAATTATTTTAATAAATATAAAAATATTAGTAACAGCCATACCTGATGTTAATAATGGCTCAATATTTTGCAGGGAAACCACCATGACACAATATTGATAGAGCGTGTCTTAAAACAAACTGTCCCACCAATTTGTATCAAACATTGCTCTTTCATTCCAGAGAAAAAGTTCCCCCAAAAAATATTTATACCTTACTGATAAAAAAGAACATCACTGATAAGGAAGCATCCTAAAATAAATTTTAAAAGAGTATGTCCTTGCAAACACTGGCTGACATGCCAACCAAGTTAGATTAAATTGATGCAATCATTCTAGAAAAGATGCTGAAAATAGATTTTCCATATTTTTGATATGGCATCCACAATATTCATAGGGGTGCCACAATGGAGATAATTTTGATAAAAAAAATGACCTAGAAACATTCCAAATAATTTTAAAATTTCACATATTTTCCAACTGGTTGCTAAGTAAGCCACACCACTGCTAAGGGAGTGGATGTAATTTTGATACAGCATGTGTGAACACACACTCACACCATTTTATGCATTATATGATATCTATTGTTTTTAACTTAGGTGGTGGGTACAAATAAATGGTGGAGGGGGGTGAATACTATAGTAATGAAAAAAGTTAATGTGAGCCCTGATCTTGTATGTAATTATGTTTTTTCATGGCCAAAATAGTTGCATTAAAGTGGCATTTATGCTTCAGTTTAAATAGATTATTGTCTTTTATCATTTCTATATATCATTCATTTTATATCATTATGATGACTGCTTGATTTGATGCTGAAATGTTAATAATAATAATAATAATAATAATAATAATAATAATAATAATAATAATAATAATAATAACAATAATAATAATAATAACAATAATAATAATAATAATAATAATAATATAATAAATATAATAATAATAATAATAATAATAATAATAATAATAATAATAATAATAATAATAATAATAATAATAATAATAATAATAATCCACATTGCATCTTTAAAACATACCTTTTTCCATTTTTTTCCTAATGAATTTATCCATATTTAAAGAGAGCACCTCACATAATCCATGTATCACTTAGTTAATGTTATTCTGGCCATAGTGTACAGAATACTGATACAAACATAGCATCACATGTGTTTGTAATTTTCTGCTATCTATTTGGTCTATATGCAGAACCATCTTCCCTAGGCTCATTAAACAGTCTTCAGTAATGGATGCTGACTCACTAAGCATTCACTTTTCTTCCCAATAATGAGTGTTTTCAAATGGCATTATCTCACATACATTTTTAATTTTGCATCCATCCACTGTCAATCAAAACTATTTTTTTCCAATAATATTTCACAGAGAATATTTCTTTCTAATAATAAAAATAAATCAAGAAGTCTTCTGATAAAAACCTAATCTCAATAAGACTTCCAGTTAAGATGAGAAGCAATAGCAATATATTAAAGAAGTTTCTTTGTGGACAAAATGGATGTAACATTAGCATTCATTTTCACTAATGCCAAAGTAGACATCATAGATGTCTTCTTATGAAAACTGCATGTCATTATGACTGTTCAAGAGGAATAGCAGTAACAAGAGCTTCACAAGGAATTGGTGGCTACACAGTGTATCAGATCAGCACCATTTTCATAGGAACCAATGAGATATCATAAAAAGACTTTTGACCAACTAGAAATCATAAGAAGATTTAGGACCAACTTAGACATCATAAAAAGACTTTGGACCAACTAGACATCATAAGAAGACTTTGGACCAACTAGACATCATAAGAAGATTTAGGACCAACTAGACATCATAGGAAGACTTTGGACCAACTAGAAATCATAAGAATATTTTTGACCAACTAGAAATAATAAAAAGACATAGGATCAACTAAAACTCATAAAAGACTTAGGATCAACTAAAATTCATTAAAAGACATAGGATCAACTAAAAACAAAAAAAAGACATAGGATCAACTAAAAATCATAAAAAGCTTAGGATCAACTAGAAATTATAAGAAGACTTTGAAACAACTAGACATCATAAAAAGATTTAGGACCAACCAGACATCATAAAAAGACATAGGACCAACTAGAAATCATGAGAAGACTTTTGGTGAAAAGTTGATGTCAATGTGACCATCCATTTGGAAGTCTTTTGGTGAAAACTCAACTTCCTTAAAACCATCCAACATGGAGGAGAAGCAATAATACAATTTTCTATGTAGCCACTGCATTGGTCAGATTAGTATCATTTTAGTTTTCACCCACATGACATCACAAGAAGTCTTGTAGTGAAAAATCCATGTCAATACCACTTTCCATTCAGTAGGAGTAGCAATAATAAGTTTTAAAGATGGCTGCAATGGTGGCCATACAAGATTTGAAGATGGCTGCAATGGTGGCCATACAAGATTTGAAGATGGCTGCAATGGTGGTCATACAAGATTTAAAGATGGCTGCAATAGTGGCCATACAAGATTTGAAGATGGCTGCAATGGTGGCTATACAAGATTTGAAGATGGCTTCCATGGCGGCCATACAAGATTTGAAGATGGCTGTGATGGTGGCCATACAAGTTTTGAAGATGGCTGCAATGGTGGCCATACAAGATTTGAAGATGGCTGCCATGGTGGCCATACAAAATTTGAAGATGGCTGTGATGGTGGCTATACAAGATTTGAAGATGGCTGTGATGGTGGCCATACAAGTTTTGAAGATGGCTACCATAGTGGCCATACAAGATTTGAAGATGGCTGCCATGGTGGCTATACAAGTTTTGAAGATGGCTGTGATGGTGGCCATACATGTTTTGAAGATGGCTGCCATGGTGGCCATACAAGATTTGAAGATGGCTGTGATGGTGGCCATACAAGTTTTGAAGATGGCTGCAATGGTGGCCATACAAGATTTGAAGATGGCTGTAATGGTGGCCATACAAGATTTGAAGATGGCTGCAATGGTGGCCATACAAGATTTGAAGAAGGCTGCAATGGTGGCCATAAAAGTTTTTAAGATGGCTGCCATGGTGGCCATAAAAGTTTTGAAGATGGCTGCAATGGTGGCCATACAAGATTTGAAGATTGCTGCCATGGTGGCCATACAAGATTTAAGATGGCTGCAATGGTGGCCATACAAGTTTTTAAGATGGCTGCGATGGTGGCCATACAAGATTTAAGATGGCTGCAATGGTGGTCATACAAGTTTTGAAGATGGCTGCCATGGTGGCCATACAGATTTGAAGATGGCTGCAATGGTGGCCATACAAGATTTGAAGATGGCTGCAATGGTGGCCATACAAGATTTGAAGATGGCTATCAACCATTAGTTTGAGACTGTTTCTTTGTAAGGACCAAGTTGATTTTAGAATAGGTGTTGAGTGAAAATGTCATATTGATATAACTTTTCATTCAGAGAGAGAAGCATCAACATGATTTTCAAGATATATGCTGGGGTGATTATATTGGAATCTTGTTCATGGGGCATAATTTTTATTTAAGACTAAGTAGACATCAAGGGAAAACACCATCTCAATATGACTTTCTATTCAGAAGGAGTTATCATAAACCTATTTTCAACATGGTGGTTATAAGGGACACCAGACTGACATAAGAAGTCTTACTTGGTGTCCAAGAAGCATGATTTTAAAACTTTTTAAACAAGACCAACTAAACATCCAATGAAGCCTTTAAATGAAAAGCCCAGTATGATCATTCATGACAATATTTTCAGTTTAGTCATACAGTATGTCAGGTCATACTCGCTTATAAGTCGAGGCAAACTGCAAACAAGAAGGAGTCTGATCTGCCATAACATAATGCATGTGCATATAAGGATCTATGTTCTACTGATTAATCTTAACTGCACTGATGATATAGATCTACAAAAACAGTAGGCAGATCTGGGTCTGTGCAGTTTGCAGTTGGACTTGACTTATAAGTGAGTGCATACAGTAAGACCAACCAGACATCAAAAGAAGTCTTAAGGTGAAAATTTAATTTTATATGACCATTCATCCAGGAGGAGTAGTGATAACAAGAAAGATTTTCAAAATGGCCACCTACATTAGATCCCTGCACCATAAACTAACAATGGGACATATAAACAAAAAATGTAATTAACAGATGCTGAAACTCTGCAGCCATTGGAATATATAGGCACTTATAAGGAATCCCAGCCTACTGTTGCTTGCAGCTCTTGATATTGATTACTGCAGCCAAGCTGTCCAGTGGTCAAGTTGTTCATATATCAGGCCAATCTACAAAACTAGCACCAACTACTATGTACTATGTACTAGACTCAGTACTAGACTCAAGCATTTGGATACTAATAAATCTCTTTGATGATAATCTTGACATTATCTGCAGCTCAGCTGGCCAGTAATCAGGTGACTACACAAACGCATGGTAAAAATGCACAAGCCATTATACTACCGTAAATACTCACAAATTAGGCCTTTTTCTAGATCAACCCAGAAAGGGTCATGCAATATGAACAATCAAGTTGAGCCAAAAAAGGATTATTTTCAAACTAAATGTTCTAGATGGAAATATGCACCCCTCATACTCTATTAAAATCAGAAGATAAATGTTCCTATTTGAGGAATTTAATGAAGAAATAAATGAAAATATCATGTTGCTTTTGCAAAGTGATTTTTTTTATATGTTATTGTAAATCCTACAGTTCTGCATCATAAGAATATTTCCTATATTTGACATATGTAACAATAACCTTGACCCCTTAGAATCATCATAGGCATATCTGTACTGACCTTAATGAAAGCCCCCCCCCCTCCCCTCTCCAGGATTCTAAGTGGCCTCAAGCAATAGCCTTTCCCAATCAATGTCATCTCACCTATGTCCATGTATTTTTATATCTTGAGCTTGTATAATGTATGTGAGAAAGCTGTCAGCAGCTTCCCTTGGGTTGATAGTTCTTACCAGGGTTTCCCACCCCCACCCATCTTTCTCCATCAGTCATACTGGATGCAGTGTATAGCCTCTCTTGCACTGAGAATGGCACTAAACCCAAAATAACAATAAGTTAACTTAATAACACCTATATCTGGGTATATCTGGTATATGGTGATTAGTAGAGTAGCTCAATACAACTGATAGAATCTACCATAATAAAGGTCCCACTTGCCCAGTAAATGGCATGAAATAATACATTCCTCAAGATGTAATTTGATTTTAAAAAATTATGATTTGAATTTGTTTGCAATTTTCCAAGACAAAAATGTATTCAATAATTTTTGCAATAAACTCTATCCTATCATATCAATACACCAAATAAAGTGTATTTCCCTCATTACAATGATGGCTATGGCAGCCATGATGGCATATATCACCTTATAGTGAGACTGTCTTATAATGAAATACATGATACAAATATTTTCATGAGTCTTTGATGCAATGGGAGCCTTGACCATGCCCACCTTATGGAATGGTGTTATAATGAATGGCATTATAGTGAGGGATGCTGTGTTTATAAAAGAATGGTTTTACAATGAATGGCATTATAGTGAGGGATGCTGTGTTTATACTTGGAATGGTATTATAATGAATGACCTATAGTTATGGATGCTGTGTTTATAACATGAATGTTATTATAATGAATGACCTATAGTGAGGGATGTTGTGTTTATAAAAGAATGGTGTTATAATGAATGGCATTATAGTGAGGGATGCTGTGTTTATACTAGGAATGGTATTATAATGAATTACCTATAGTTATGGATGCTGTATTTATAATAGGAATTTTATTATAATGAATGGCCTATAGTGAGGGATGTTGTGTTTATTAAAGAATGGTGTTACAATGAATGACAGTATAGTGATGGTGCTGTGTTTATAATAGGAATGGTATAGAATGACCTATAGCTAGGGATGCTGTGTTCATAACAGGATTTTTATTATAATGAATGACCTATAGTGATGGATGCTGTGTTTATAATAGGAATGGTGTTATAATGAATGACCTATAGTTAGGGATGCTGTGATTATAACAGGAATGCTATTATAATGAATGGCATTATAGTGATGGTGCTGTGTTTATGATAAGAATGAGATTATAATGAATGGTCTTATAGTGATGTATGTTGTGTTGATAATAGGAATGGTGTTATAATGAATATCATTATAGTGAGGGGTTGTGTGTGTTTATAATAAGATATGGTATTATAATGAATGACATTTTAGTGAGGGTGATGTGTTTATAAAAGGAATTTATTCTAATGAATATGTATGTTGTGTTTATAATAGTAATAGAGTTATAATGAATGGCCTTATAGTGGGGGGTGTTATGTTTACTTTGTTTTCTAAGAGGTTGCTATATATCATGTAGTAAGATTCTGTCAAACCAGTCTCATTTAAATTCCATTCCAACCCTAATAAATACCATATTTGTATATCATTTTATTTAAGTATTTGGAAGTGCACACCACCATAAAAATCTTTTTTGTATACCATTTAAGCATTTAGAACATCACACCATCACATGCCATTTGAGCATCTGGAACTACACACCTCTGGTAGTATCATTCTATCAAACCTAAAACTTTTTGACCTCATTCTGGTGGTCAAGAGAAGAAAAAAAAAACTAATGGACATCAACAGTAGCATACAAATTAAGCATCCCCCACTGACCATGCTTGTTTGTTAAATACATGGACAGCAGCTGTCCAGTTCATGTCAAAATAGGTTCTTATCCATGTCTGGCAGATATCATCTCAAGGTAAATTACGTGCCTTGCCCAAGGGCAAACCATAATGGTTGCTGATCTGGCCAGTCCTATGAGGAAATGGAACCTTCACAGTTCTGATAAAGAGTCTAGTACCCTTACACCTAAGCCACCAAAACTCCTCATATATTGGCAAATGAGACTTTGACAAAATGTATCCTATTGCATGCTTGTGCCACATATTCCCAACTTGTTCTCTTTGCCTTTGTTCCTTGAAGATTTGATTCTATTTAGAGAATAAGCCAAAACTGCTGCATCGGCATTTATTTCATTCTATAATATTCAAGTACTGTATCAATTGGCATCAACCTTCAGTTTACAGTGGCAATCTCTGCTGTTTTATGGATTCAGAGACTGACAGTAATTAACAACAGGAATAATGTTAATATGTTTAGAAATATAACCTGATATTAATATACCTATGCAAAGCAACAAGCTCCCATATAGTCTTTGTATGGTTAAGCTCCAACTTGCTGCCAGATAGAGATACCTTACCATTCCAGTAAGATTTACCTCCCTTAAAAATATGTCTACCATTTTTTTTATTTGTTCTTAGGTATGTTGGTAAATTTGAAAACAAATAAAACAATGAACTTTTGCATATAAGTTTTGTATTTTTGCACATACCCATTCTATTATGATATATTTTTATGAATAATGTAAAATTTGGAATACTAATAAATCTGTCTTTAAGGTCACATGTATTAAGCAAAAAGGTCTTTTATTCAGAAAATTGTTCAAGTCCCATGCACTAACTTCTGTAGAAATCAGTTAATTAAATAATTAAATGGTGTAATTAAAAAATCAATTAAACAAGAATCTGTTTTCAATGTCACTTTTATAACTTACCAAAAGAAGTTGCAAAGACAGGCATGATTGTCGGAATATGTTTCATAAAATTGTTTGATTGAAAATGAATTACTGAATGATGGCCATTTATTTCACAAACAGGAGATAATTTTGAAAGCTTGTCCTGCAAATTGTGGTTGATGTACTTATGATTTCATCAATTATATATATATATATATATATATATATATATATATATATATATATATATATATATATATATATGAAATATGTGAGACTGTCTTACACTGGGGTACATTAAACCATGGTCCCGCATTATAATGCTTTTCAGGGAAGGCATTAAAGTGTACCCATGACAAGAAGTAAGGCTGTCTTATTCTATACATCATATACTGGTCACTGATTGTAGCAATACCCAGGGAAGTCATAAAAGTGCACTGTAAAATATAGATGAAGTTATACTGGGGTACATTATACAGTGGTCCCTCATTATCATGCCATACAAGGTTGTCATAAAAGTGTACCATGACATAGATGAGGTTGCCTGATACTGGGGTACATTATACAGTGGTCCCTCATTATCATGCCATACAAGGTTGTCATAAAAGTGTACCATGACATAGATGAGGTTGCCTGATACTGAGGTATATTATGCAGTAGCCCTTCATTATCATGCTATACAAGGGAGTCAACAAAGTGTACCATGATATAGTTGAGGTTTTCTGATACTGGGGTATATTATGCAGTAGCCCCTCATTATCATGCTATACAAGGGAGTCATGAAAGTGTGCCATGATAGAGGGAACATTGTCTTATAATGTGGGGGTATATCACATATGGTCCCTGATTGTAACAATATCAAGGAAGTCAAGAAAGAGCACTGTGATATAGGTGATGTTGCCTTTTACTGGGGTAAAACAGTAGTGCCTTATTATAACACTATTTAAGAGAGTCTTACAAGTGTACCATGTTAAATTTGAACTTGCCTTATTCTAGGATACATTATACAACAGTTTCACTATAACTGTTCAAGGAAGCAAAGAAATTGTACTATGATATAAGTGAGGTTGTCTTATTCTAGGATATATTATACAATGGTCTCACTATATCTGTTTAGGGTAGCAAAGAAAGTGTACTATGATATAAGTGAGGTTGTCTTATTCTAGGATATATTATACAATGGTCTCACTATATCTGTTCAGGTAAGCCAAGAAAGTGTACTGTGATATAAGTGAGGTTGTCTTATTCTAGGATACATAATACAGTGGTCTCATTATAACTGTTCAGGGAAGCCAAGAAAGTGTACTGTGATATAAGTGAGGTTGTCTTATTCTAGGATACATAATACAGTGGTCTCATTATAACTGTTCAGGGAAGCCAAGAATGTGTACTGTGATATAAGTGAGGTTGTCTTATTCTAGGATATATTATACAATGGTCTCACTATATCTGTTCAGGGAAGCAAAGAAAGTGTACTGGTATATATGTGAGGTTGTCTTATTCTAGGATACATAATACAGTGGTTTCATTTTAACTGTTCAAGGAAGCCAAGAAAGTGTACTGTGATATAATGTGAGGTTGTCTTATACTGCAGTGTATATCATAGTGGTCTTTTTCTACTGGTGCTAAATCAGGGTCCATAGTATATTAAAGCGCTTTAAATTGAGTGACCACTGTATTTAACCACACCTCAACACCCTTTCCCTTAATTAGTAAATTATTTCCATCCCATTAGTGACCAATTAGAACAGGATGTGCTGTAATATCTTTGCATCTCTACCTCTGAAGCCAAAAAACATTTTTGTATAGATATACTAAAGGAAAGGCAGAGAGAAAGAAAACCAAGATATCTGATGGGACATTTAGCAATATTAATGATTTGTTGAAAATATCTCTTTTAAATGTCAATAAATATTTTTATACAATCAAGGCTGTTTTTGCTGATTTGATGTGCGTTTAATTGTGATTCCAGCAATATTATATTATCAAAATTCACATCCTTTGTGTGTGCAAGTTGTTTCTTCCATAAAAACGTCCTTTTGTAAATTTTTGACATGCAATTTATTCTTTCTACTGACCATTTAAGAATATTATTAACACAGTTGTTTGCTATATGTAAAGACTTTCTAGTAATTCTGGATAAGACTGAGTTTTCCTTGGGTTTCACACATGCATTCAAAATTTTCCTTCATCCTATTTCAGTAAATCCTCCCCTTCTGACCACCCAGAAAATGAGACCATTCACAGACTGCAACCACTTTATTGCCGTTCATAAGAATTTGCATTAATGTTTATGTAAATTTAATCTTCTTCAATTCAAAACTGCAGCCTCAATATTACGATTATGACATGCATTCAACCATGCAAACTGTATTAATGAGTTAAATAACTGAATAGTGGTGGTTCAATGATATTTAGTTAATCAATCTATGTATAGTGACATTTTTCATCAAAATTAAGTCATTGAAAGGTAATTGGTATAGCAACAAAAAGACCTGGGTGAAGTACTTGAGAATCAAAGCAAATGTGTCCCCTTCATCATGGATGAAGAAAGAAATATGCCAATCACTCCAAGCAAAATATTAAATTTTGAGGCACTGTTCTCTCAATTGACACCAACCCTAAATTAGCTCCATCTATTCTGATGGTGAACTTAATTGAAAGGTTTAACCCTATTTGCAAAAAAACTTCTTCACTTCAAAAGTTAATTTTGTAATTTGAATTGAATTTATATGCGGAGTTATGTCCCAGTGAAAACTAACAATTAAAAACTCCATCTAAATTGACTTCCCTTGTTGCAATCCCAATTCTATTTATAATTTTATAATTTGTAATTTATACTGTAACACAATTTGCTACTTATTGTTGTGGAACAATTTTTTTAAAAGAATTTGTAATTAAATATAGGTAGTTCAATTCTTTTACAGTGGACAAGGCCTTACCTAAAATGAAAAGAATAATAATAGGTCATTATGAGCCACGTTTAGTACTGCAGCATTTTTAATTTTTTTAATGTGAACTTGTATACACATGGTGAAAGAAAATACAGGTAGATACTAAACAAACAAAAAGATTGTTCAAAATCAAAATGAGAGAATTTTAAGTTTTAAAAGCAAACTGACTTTTCTTATCCGACATATGACAAAATAATGATTAACTGATAATCAATTAGCTCACATAAATCTAGCCCCACATCTCCTGTATCCCATGCCACCCAGATAATGGAGAGGAGTCTAGTCATAACTGTACTGAAAATAGTGTGAGTGCAATGACTGGTCAGCATGCATGATGACCATATTTGATCACAGCAATCCACTAATAACGGCATTAATAGTTGCATTCATAAGAACTAGTTACATACCGCATTCATCAAGAGCAGAAAGGGGCAATAACTCTTACAAAAATAATGTCAAGACAAAGAGTTGTCAATATCTACATCTTTATGGGATGATCATAATATGTATCAAGTGTCAAAGCAACCCAGGAAACACTGAAAGATTGTTGCATTCACATGATTTCATTTTACACTGCATTCATCTGCAGGACAAAAAGGCCAATAACTCTAACCAAACTTGCAACAGCATAGTGATTTGTCCAAACTGTGCACCTTCAGATAATGGCTATAATATGAAAGTAAGTTTCATGGCAACCAAGTGAAAACTCTGAGACTAGAAGCATTAATGATGTTCTGTCATAATTACATCCAACTCCATGTCAAAACAAAGTCTAACAAAAATCATAGAAGCATGATGATTTTTCGCCATCTGCATCATATCAGATGACCATAGTTTCAGTGATCTATAGAAAAAAAAACGTGCGAGGCATTTCACTAGATCCTGTTATAAAATACATTCAGGACATGGAACTAATCATACGACAACCAGTCTATAATGGAACTAATTATATGGCAGAACGGCAACCAGTCTAGAAATAGGTGAACATAAAATAGAGTGTATTACATGTGATCCATTGGAATCTATTTGCAAGCTTTCTCATATATATCCATATTGGTTGAGGCAAGACTCAAAGCAATGCAGACTGAAATGAGATGTGTGAGTGAACTATAAAGGCATGCACCTTAATAGACCAAGCCACCCAGACTCTCATGGCTAGAAAGTGATTTTAACATGTATTTAGATGATGCAAATATAACTGGATAAGGCCAGGTTGCTAGCTGTATATGGCCTCCATGCCATAGGTTGCACATGGCTTGTACATAGTCGTGAAGTAAACTTAATATATAAAAACCTTTTTCTTCTTATCAGACTTACCAGGACTGTGACCGCTGACCTTTGGATTACATAATCTGTAGCAATCTCCAAATGTGGTCAAAGAACTTATTCTAAATGAAAGTTACTCAGCAAAAACCCATTTTTCTTAAAGCTACAATGACTATGACCTTTAACCCTTTGACCTCATGGTCCATACCTAATGCACAACTATTCAACAAAGTTAGGCCAAGTTATGTGGTCCAAAACTAAAATTATTGTACAGAAATCAATTACTTCTTTCATATATAGTGACCTTGTTCTTTGATCGCAATATCAACTGGTCACATTCCTTTGAACTTGTGACCTTGACCTTTGGCAAACAAAACAATAATCTTATTAATGTCATGAGTCAAGTGCTAAGTCTAGTCCACATATCTGAAATACAACTTAAGTTCTTGCGCACAAACTGCCTTTCTCCTTTTACTAAGGGGTTTGAGTCTTGACCTTTCTAACCCAAAATCAATATGCTTCTTTTTTTACACTAGGTGAGAGCAATACACAAACACTGGGAACTGTAGATGGAAGAAAACCAGAATTACATTTTTCTTCTTTTAATGAGATTGTGTGGGACGGATGGACATACACATTACTATATACCTGCCTCTAGGAGATAGAGGCATAATAAATCTGTCTCGTCGATGAGATTAACATATATATCTAAACATAAACATATAAGTCTTTGAGAAAAACAGCAATGACTTGGACCATAAATAGAAGCTGATATTCATAAATAGTCTGTATATGCAGTGAAAAAGGCAAATAATTATAAATCTGGGATGCTGAAACAATGGATGGTATCATATATACTTGTAGACAAATCAATCCAATAGATAAATCAAACTTCATATTTAGCCTTCAGCAGTGTTCTAGTTCATTAACTAATAGAGTTCAATACTTATATATGTGTATGTTGCATCATCTACAGGTATGTACAGATATAGAATGCAATTAAATTTGTCTGAGGCTAGTTTTATAGATTTTTACCATACAACAAGGTCCCTGGTTGAATCTTCAGCTGCAGGCATTGCTCTCATCCTTTCCTGTTATATGTGGTGTTTGGATGTCAAAAATATGATGCAGTTTCTATTCCAAATATTACTTGGGATTAGATCAAGGGACATAATTAATTATTACTTGGGATTAGATCAAGGGACATAATTAAGAGGAGACAACTACTTTTAATTTCTTTATTAATCTAATAAAATCATGCAGTCTACATGTTATGTTATATTAATTGATACATTTGGTGGAGAATACATAAATACCAAGAATTCAGAAAATGCTTTGTCTCACCTGCTCTGCTTCCACGTGATCCCAAATCCCTAACATATTCACTAGAATTACTAGGTTACTGTGACCCAATTTTTAATTTAAATATGTTTATGTCAGCACAAGACAATGTCAAGGAAATGCAGCTAAATGCAAAACCGAAGGAAAAGTTAAAACAGGTCAATGTGACCCAATTTTTAATTTAAATATGCTTATCAAGTTTAATGTCAGCACAAGCCAATGTAAAAAATACAGCTAAATGTAAAACCTAAGAAAAAGTTAATACAGGTCACTGTGACCATTATTTTCTATCTCTTTTGTGTTATTTCTCAAGATAAATGTAACAATCAAGTTTCATAACTGTAAATGCAGAAGTGTCAGAGAAATAAATTGCTAATCTTATGGAAAAGAAAGATACCAAAAATAGTGATACCGTAATCTCACTGATGTTTAGCAGATTAGACAAAGAGTGAATTTGCAAAGCTAACTAGATACAGTTATTAGAAAAAAACTGAGCTACAGAATGAAGAGTAACTACTGTAAGTACCTCAATAAATGAAAAGAAAAAGAGAATAAAATATATTTGTACTAATTTTAAAAACGTGAGAAAAAAAAACTTTAAGAAAACAAACATGAAGTTTTTTTATTTCCCAATCAAATGAATAAAAGAAAATACTAGTCCACTGGATTGCATGCTTTAATGCTTCTAATATATTTTAAAAGCAATTATAGATATTACAGCATGCCTTGATTATTTCAAAATACTTTCATATATTATTCAATGTTGCCTCCTTGTGCAAAGGTGAAAATCCAAATGTGAACAAAACTGAAGCAGAGTATGACATAGTTTCAAGTTAACACATGTGAAGATGTGAAAATAATTACATCACATGTGAAGATAATTACATCACATGTGAAGATAACTAAATCACATGTTAAGATAATTACATCACATGTGAAGATAATGATATCACGTGAAAATAATTACATCACATGCGAAGATAATTACATCACATGTGAAGATAATTACATCAAGTAAGTACTAACAATACCACACTACCATATAATTTGATTACATTTAAGTCCATGGTAAACAGGCTCTTGGGAATTTTTCAATCTAAATTTTATAACATAAGCAAAAGCTTGTCAATGAATCCTAATCTAAATATATAATCAATCACAATAATAACAGGAAATTTTTTCGAAATAAACTTCAGATCTGTATTTGCTCATCAGCTGCAATGAAAACTATCTCTTTTAGTCATATCACTACAATGCCTGCATTGTGGGAGTTTATAGAGATGTCTAGCAATGGGCATGATGTCGCAAGACATGTAGCCTGATGATCCACCCAGTCACATTATTTTGACACCAGGCCAACCAGTCCTAACATTAACATCTTAATACAGAGAGCCAAGTTTGGCATCTGTTAGTACCATTTTTATATCTTTGGTATGACTCAGCTGGAATTCAAACCTGCGTCCTCTTGCATCCAAGTGCAAAGTGTATGAATATGAAAGGGAAAGGCTTTCTACTTCCACAGTCTAAGTATAATACTGTCAATATCGCTCCCAGAGGTATTATCTGATGAACATATAGAACTTTAGCCAGAACTTATCCAAGATTTTCAAATGACCTTGACTCAGCATTAGTCAAGGTCATTTGACTTAAAGACCTTGACTTTGCATGAGTATCAAATTGACAGCATGTATGCAGAGATTATACATTCCAAGTATGATAGTTAGGTCTCGCAAGTTTCACACGTGTGACAATATAAAACATCAACCTGAAATTAACCAAGACTTTGAAATGACTGCAGATCAGGAGGAGGGCAGGGGTGCATAGATACAAAAGGGCTTTTCTTGATTATTCTATTGTCCAAGTTTATTTATCTTCCTCGGGATATTGGACCTATGACCATAAAGAAAACTTTAACAGACTTTTTTCACATGACTTTTGTCTTGAATGAGTTTCAAATAGAGTGAAGGTTATGGGTATGAATCAGAAGTAATTTATTCTACAGTTTATTCGCATTCTTTCCTAAGTTTTGGACAAATGACAATACAGAAAAATTTAAAGCAAGATTTTCAAATTACTTTAATCTAGCAAAGGAAGAGCAAGGTGCATGGAAGTTAAAGGGTAATACGTACCAATTCTAAAGTCAAACTATGACAGTAATCCCTCTATGGGTTTACAACGTTAACTTGAAACTTAAAAATGATTTTTAATTCCATTAACCATCCCTGGAGTGGTATGAGATGGAAATGATGGCCTGTCCTTACTGATTAAATGGCCCAGTAAGGAAAGCAATCCTTAAAAGGGTTTGTTATTTATGATCTGATGGAAAACAGCCAAACAAACCTTTAACCGTTTGAATAAGCAAGCCTCGTCTCGCCAATGCTAAGGAAGGCAAGACAAAATTAATGGAACAACTTATTAATTAAGATATCTTCAAAAAGGAATCAACTGTATACTTTTATTTGTTAATATCACATACTTGCACCAAACTAAATAGTATTAAACGTTTTAGAAGTTAATACTATGATAGTATGACATGTTAATTACAACTGTAAGTTTCATCAATATTACAAGTGAAGAATTATTGTTCTGCATGTAGCATCTTGTTATTGCATGCATAAATTGCTGGTTATACAAATATGCATTTTTTCCAGTGCATAGAATATTTGGAGCATTAAGTGAGTAACATAACCTTTTTTTTAAAAAAAATACTCTCTTGAGATTAAAATCTTAACAAAAACTACAGAGAGAGAGACAGAGAGACAGACAGACAGACAGACAGACAGACAGACAGAGAGAGCTTGAGAGCAACAAGACTGAGAAAAAATTAATTACCACTGATAAATATGGGAGCAAATCTTCACCCTGTTGCATACCTGTAAATATTCTTGTTACATAATCTAGCAAAACTTTCCCTCCCCATGCTACACATGTTCAAGGCTCAAAATGTACAAAGGCAAGGCAGGAATAGCAATATCATAGTGAAGAACAGGAAATGGTAACAATAACCAGATACTAATACTAATTACAGAATTAAACCAACAATAATCCAATGAAATTTTTAAAATAAATTATAATAAAAACTAAACAAAGATAAATACCCTAACAATGGAAAACAAAACAAAATGTTAAAAAAAGATTTTTTTTTAAAATACCTCATTGCACATCTGTAACAGGATATATATATTGCACTTTTAACAGAAAATATCACATCAAACAATGAAAAGATAGCAAGATACAAAGGTAAACATTGCAAATAAAAATTACATCACATTGCAATCAACAAAACACTTCATTATTTCATCTCTTGTATAGTATTGGCATGATTAGTCTAACACTTCTTTGTTGATTAATAGTTATGTTGTTATCATCCAATCGATCCCAATACTGGATAAATGGATTTAGACTTGATGTGATAAATCATCCAATATTTCCCAATACTGGATAAATGGATTTAGACTTGATGTGATAAATCATCCAATATTTCCCAATACTGGATAAATGGATTTAGACTTGATGTGACAAATCCTCCAATAAAGCCCAATATTGGATAAATGAATTTAGACTTGAACAAGTTGCAGTAAATCTTAGTCATGCATGACATTGTATCCTATAGTCACTTTAGTCATCTTAAAAAAATGTGATCAGTACTTCTCATTCATGGCATTGAATCAATTAAACAGTTAGTTAAGTCAAGTCAGTTGGACAGGTCTCAATATATTCTTAAATTCTTGCCATTGATAAAACTATCAACTGAACATTCCATTGACTCCAGTCTGTTGGACATGTCTCAATAAAACCCTCTCATTCGCAACACTATCAATTGAACATTCCATTGACTCCAGTCTGTTGGACAAGTCTCAATAAAACCCTCTCATTCACAACACTATCAATTGAACATTCCATTGACTCCAGTCTGTTGGACAAGTCTCAATAAATCCCTCTCATTCACAACACTATCAATTGAACAGTCCATTGACTCCAGTCTGTTGGATAAGTCTTAATACATCCTTCTAATTCACAACACTATCAGTTAAACAGTCCATTGACTCAAGTGTGTTAGATAAGTCTTAATACATCGTTCTAATTCACAACACTATCAGTTAAACAGTCCATTGACTCAAGTGTGTTGGATAAGTCTTAATACATCCTTCTAATTCACAACACTATCAGTTAAACAGTCCATTGACTCAAGTGTGTTGGACCATTCTCAAAAAATTCTTTTCACACATAACACTATCAATTAAACAATACACTCAGTTGAACAAATCTCAATAAATACTTCTCATTCACAATACTATCAAATATACAGCCAGTTAACTCATATTATTACTGACAACACTTTCAATTAAACAGTTTACTCGAGTCAGCTGGACAAGTCTCAATAAGTATTTGTATTTCACAACTTTATTAAACAGTCAACTCAAGTCTGTTGAACAAATCCTTCTCATTCACAATACAAACAGATATACAGCCAGTTAACTCGTATCAGTTGTACAAATTTCAATAAATCCTTATTACTGACAACACTTTCAATTAAACAGTTTACTCAAGTCAGCTGGACAAGTCTCAATAAATATTTGTTTTTCACAACTTTATTAAACAGTCAACTTAAGTCAGTTGGACAAGTCTCAATAAATCCTTATTATTCAAGTCAGTTGGACAAGTCATATTAAATCTTTATCACTCACATTGTCAATAAAAGATTAAGTTAACTAAAATTAGTTGGGCAAGTCTCAATAAACTGTCATTCAAGTCCATTGGACAAGTCCTAATAAATTTTTGTCATTCATACTAGCAATTAAACTATCAATTAAATCAAGTCAGTTGGACAAGATACGATTATATAAGCAAGTGTTTAAGCTTTTAAGCTTGTCTTTTTTCTATATGCAACATTCCCTCAATATAATGCAATTCATTATAACATGGTTCCTTTTATAAGGTGAAAGTGAATATGGATCCCTTTGTATTATGTGGTAACAAAATTAAACAACATATTTCAATATAAGGTGGTCTCACTATAAAGAGGTATTTTCTAATATTTCCAAGTAGTGTTATACTGAGGGAGCAGTATACTACGTACTACAATGAGTCTCACTTTACGACATTGTACTATAGGGGTCAAATGGATGGCATTATGGTGAGGGAGGACTGCATATGGTTAATATGATCAAATGGCCTAGTGGTAGGTTATAATCATTATATATTTATATTTATTTACACACATCATATTCACAAATCATGCACTCTCGTCTAAAGCTACAGTGAAGAATACATATCAATCTAATAAGTCACACTCCCACTACACACTAAATCAGTATCAGCGCAAGCAAATGTCAGTTTTCCATGTGATACATAAAATGTGAGAAGTGTTAGCATTTATGAAATGAGATGCAGTTTCAAAGGCCAGGTAATAAATTTCATATATTTGTGAATATTAAGCCACCCCCATTAAAAAATCATTACTGAAGTTTCATATATTTGTGAATATTAAGCCAACCTCATTAAAAACTCATTACTGAAATTTCATTACTCTTCAAACTTCCATCTGAACTCACAACTGATGAAAATGGCAACATTTCCATACTAAGTCATAACGCTTACTTGAATTCATGTATATATTAATAATCCGACAATCTCCCCACCCCCACCATAAAAGAAATATTTCTGTATGATATTTAATACATATTTGAAAATCTTGTGTCAAATATATTGCCTTCAATAAAATCACCAGAATAATAAAATATTGGGTCTTTTAACCGAGAAAATAATGTTCAGATAATTGTTTCCAAGACATTTATGCAATGTTTAATTACCTGACATGCTGTTATTGTGTAAAACTATCAGTTTACAATATAAAACAATTAATAAATCCAGGAAGGACTTAGACGTGTAAGAACTAATTACCCCTTGCACTAATTACTCAGGCTAAACTGCACACTCAGTTAATAAATGCAGTCAATATGACATAAGTGAGCCAGTACCTCAGGTAAGAAAGCAATTACTATATACATAAAAGCTCTATGACAGTTATATGCATAAAATGGGCATAATTAAATAGGTAAAAAAAAAATCATATATTTGTATCAAAATTAAGCATTCACGATGTGTCATGAAAGTTACAGAAAATAACTTGGAGTCATGGATTTTTTTTCTAAAATATTTTTAGGGACTTTTGTGAAAACATTTTTAGTTATATGATTTGGAACAAATGTCAAGTTGCTATATTTAGAATCTTTTGTTTAAAGTCTTCTTGGTGTTAAGTATGCCTTTTATTTTTGATATGTTGACCTCGTTTCCATTATGGCATGCTTTGCTGATTGTATTTTAGAATTAACCCAGTCTGGCTCAACTTTCAAGAATTTAGTTTTCCTATTTGGTGACAAATTTCTTTCATTGGTCAATTTCTTACTGGTTGGGTATGGGTCTTTGACTGTGTATAGGTACCATTCTTTGGAATCTGTGACAGATACCTGTTCTGGCTTGTCTGGGAACCATGTTGGTAGACACTTTGTCCCCCAAGAGTCATGGTTGTTGAGTACTTAGTTGTATCTGGTTTGGGAGTATATTTGTCTCTAGATGCTGATGAAATTCGGATCACTTTTGTGACCTTTGGTTTACTAGTCAGTCCAGGTTTTGTCAAAGAATATCTTCCTGCTGATGGTGATCGGTCTTTTAGCCAAGAGCCTTGATATCTTGAGGCTGATCTAGTGTGATCTAAGGAAGATCGAATGCTGGAGAAGATGTCTTGAACAGTTGATGATACGGGTGAAACCGACCGTGCACGAGAAGTTCTGTAACTCAATCTTGGCTCAGAGGAGAAGCGTGAGTATGCACTATATCTCTCAGGTGTTGAATACTTCAATCCTGAACCAGATGACCTTCCACTTGATAAGGATCTAGTTCTGTAAGAGGAATCATGGGAAGGGTATCGTACCCGTGTAGTGTCATACTGGGTGTGAGAGCAATTTCTTGAAGTATATGACACCTGCTGATCATAAAATCGGGAAAGCTCTTTTGGCAGAGACCGAGATCGACCCAGTGACCAAGTGGATGAGACCATCTTTGAGCCTTGCCTGGTGGGAGAAGAAACAACTTTAGAGCTCTTGGAAGTTGGTTTGTGTTTAGCTGTAGAGGAGGTATATGTGGAGCCAATTTTAGATTTGTCATAGGACCCTTTATAGTCAGTTCTGGGTAGTATTGAGGTTCTGTATGATGTATCTCTTGACAGAGACATAAATAAGTCTGAAGGTTTGTGAGACAAAGGATAGGAATCTGATTCAGGTTTGTGCAAATCATAACTGCTTGATGAAAATCTTGGTTTGTAGCTATAGTCTCGTGAGAGAGATCTAGATTGGTAAGAAGCATCATGTATTGAGGATGATCTTGGTTGATAGCTTCTGTTGTATGGAGACTCATAACGGCTAATAGATCTTTCTTTTCCATACCTGGTCAAACTGGACATGGATGTTGTTTTATACAAAGAGCCCACTGAGGCAGATCTGGGTAGGTAGGATTTAAAAGAAGGTGACTCATACCTCCGAGAGTATTTCTGACAGTCATATTTTGAGTCTTGTTTTGGAGAATCAAACTTTGATAAATGCTTCTGAGTGGACATAGTGGAAAATGTTGAATATCCAATATATCTGAGAGAATCTGTTGTCGTAGGGGTTGTTTGGAATGATGAATCCGGAATACGTGTTCTAGAAGGAACAGCAACAGAAGCAGATCTGAACTGCTTCGATTCCTTTGCAGGAGAAAGTGTTGCCTTCATTTCAGCATCCATAGAAAATGATCTTACTTTTGGTGAGACAAACTTCTCAACTTTATCATTCATGGGTGAGATGTGCTTTGATCTCACTGGACTTATTTTCACAGGAAATCTACCACCCCCAGTTTGAAGGATGGATGGAGATTTTGATATATGAGATGGGTACTTCTCTGGTTTGATAGGGGTTTTGGAGTACTTGAAAGACTTAACTGGAGACCGAGATTTTCTAGTACTAGATAACTTGGTCTCGGGAACTGTGTACTCACCCCTGAGTGAGTCTGTTGAGGATTCTCTAGAGTAGTATTTGTTAGGGGAACTGGTCCTTGATGATGGATACCTGCTGAGTATGGCAGTGATGCTTGGTGACAGAGGTCTTGCTCTGTACTTCCAATCATCATAATTGATTCCAGAAACTCTCTTATATGGTGAGTCAGATCTGTAAGACCTTGTTGGTAAATCACAGGACGTTCCTGGAATGTCAACTAGTATAGAGAATTTGGACATACAGAGATAGCCAGGAGAGGCATCATCTGAAGATCTGTGCATGGGAATAGTGGAAAGTTCTTTGTCCTCCAATACACAGTATGCAGGTGTGAATTTGTTATCCATTGTACTATACACAAGGGTACCTCCATGAAATCCTCTAAAGCCAGACACAGAGGAATGTGCATCAATGCCATAATCATCATCATCAATAACCTTGGCAGGTTTATATTGGGAATAAGTGTCCTTCACAGAAACCAGACTTGAACTTCTTCCACTACTCTGGGTGAAAATCTTTGAGGGCAATCTGAGGACGTCTTGATAGGTTTTAATTTTCTCTGAAATATCAATACCTAAAACCTTAGGCATTAGGTCCATAGACATTGACCGTCTTAGGGTTGGTGTGATGAACCCTAGGCTTCTTGTTCGTGATCGTCTAGTCGGTTTTACATCAAGTGAATCTTGAACAAGCAAGCCATCCTTAACAAAGGCTGTGAATTTGGGAGACTCTAATTCATCACTGAGATGGTTTTTTTTGTGATCCCTACTTTTTTCAAAGAAAGACACAATATCGTTTACAACTGAGAATCTTCTCTTCTTATAAACAGGTACTGGCTCACTTGCTTTGAGTTTTGGAAGAAGCTCTATGTCAAAAGATTTAGGCTTTTCGACCAATGTGCTCTCCTTCAATGAAAGTGGTCTATGAGGACTTTGATGGAAGGAGGAAGCTGGTCTTGGAAGAGAGGCTCTAAGAGATTGAGTAGGTAAAGGCTCATAAATGTGTTTTTGTGGTGGACGTGAGAGCCTCTGTTTGGGAATAGAGGCATAAGACTGCACTGAATATCTAGAAGGTCTCCAATTGGTTAAAAAGTCTGACTCACTTGGTCGTCTGTAAACAGGAACAGGGGGAGATGGTGCTGTGTAGCCTGATGGGTACTCGCCCCGGACTCGAAAGATGTAGTCTTGATATGGCTTTAGACCTGTGAGGCGGTGCTGAGTGCTGGTTAAACCACGAACCATGGGCTGCCACTCATAGTCAGGAAGTCGCTGGGTCTCAATCATGAATGTGATTGGTTCCTCATCTCTTGAGAAAGCTGGAACATCCACTCTTGCCCATCGCAGAGTCATAGCATCCTCATCAACATCAAATATCTCAGGAGCCTCCAGTCGCACGGTGGGAATGACTGAAAAGTAAAATTGTTTAGAGGTTATCTTTCAGAGGTACTGATCCTAAAAGAAATATATCTCATGACATCATCAATATAACATTTTAACCGATTTCAAATTTTTGGCCAGGATGTATTTGAAACCACTATCATTTACGAAATACAGTTTGAATTACTATTAATTGTAACAAACTGTATGGTCTTACTAATATGACAAACAATATAATTATGGTCATGAGAGACTCAGGATTTGTTATACTCAAGGGAGGATAGTCCTTGACTAATGAGTCACCCTCTATACATAAAACAATATTAATATCCACCAGCCTTTTAGGTCAATTTTGAATTTGAAGGGAGGCAACTCAAATTTAGGCTTATAGTAGTTATATCCCTTGGATATTATTCTATAGAGAGTAATACCTTTAAGCAACAGTATGAAATGCTTTTGAAAGGAAATCACCATAATTAAAATAAAATAATTCATCACATTATGTTTCTAATACTATCACAAATCTAGTGACACGTAAATAAAATAAAATTCAGAATTAATATAGAAAGATTATTTAGAACAGTGTTCACTATAGTAAATAGAATTTTTACAAACAATATCTATAGATATCCATTCTTTTATTTAATCTCAAGAAAATTTGATACACTAAAATCCTTTAAGCCATTACTGTTTAATACCCTGATTTCATGTCAATAGTGAGATATCATATAATGATTTCACATATGGCATTACAAAATCATAAAAAGCAAGTAGAAGAAACCAAATATTCCTGGCATCCAAGTGTACTTAAAAGTCATTTCAATCTTCTAATTTCTGGTCCTGTTGCATAAATGAACCGACTTTCATCAGGTGGCCGAGTGGTCTAAAGCATTCACCTTTATTTATCTTTTCAAGTATATAAAACTATGTATCTTTTTGTTTTCTATTGTAATGGTGGTTTTTTTGTTGTTGCTTTGCAGTCATATCATTATAGATGTAAAACGTTTAGAGTTTCTAAAGATTATGCGCTAAACAAAGTCCTCATTATTATTATTATTATTATTATTATTATTATTATCACAGAAAAGGTAATAAAATTTGCACCACAGTGATGTTTTATTATCATTTATCAATGTACATGCTCACAACTGTATTTGAACTATGACTTGAAAGAAAAAAAACCCAGTAAAAAGCTTGCCATGATGTTCAGTGAATTTTTTGTTCATGATGATAAATTTAAAGCTCATAATAGTATATGAATAAAATAAAGATAATTCTTTTACTAGTATTTTGGTCTAAATTTGAAGTTTCTAGCACTGTTAGTTCAAAAATTATAATAATTTTACTAAAACAAATGAAAACATCACAAACAATTTGGTTATAACAATCTCTAGAACATCATTGTTTGCTTACATTCATTTGTGCTTCAGAGACCCACAAAGTTTTAATTTGACCCCCAGTTTTGATACCAAAGTTAGTTGGGATTTTTAACTCAGTCACACCACCAGTTTTGACACCAAGGAGATTTTTTACTCAGTTTTGCATTTTTAGGGGATGCACTGAACAAGTACTTGAACATACAGTTTCTCACAAACACAAGATGCAAATTAATCCTAGAAATCTTTCAGTAAGATAAAGGTAATTAATCAGTACAAATTTTGTCTTAATTTTTAAGGCCACATCTTCACTATGTCAGTAATAACAATATTCTATCAATTTACATTGTGGTTGCAATGGCGGTGAAAAATTATCCCATACCCATTCCTTTTGAAAGCCTTCAAAGTCTGTTTCATTCTCTGAATCACTGTTGAAAAGTGCATGAAGCAATGCATAATCTCTTTCATCAACTTGATTTAATTCTAACCCATCATTTAAGTCAATATTATCATCAGAATCATCCAAATTGTCAACTTCAGTGTCACTTCCCTTGCTATCAACAACCATGTTTACATATGAGTTGTCGTCCATCATTTTAATGGTCGATTTTCGAGCCAACAATTTATTTTCCAACCACATTTATTTTAAAAGTATTTCACTGCGCTTGCATGCTTTAACCATTTCCTGTGTTGGTGAAGAAGTACACAAATATTTGTGATGTAGAACACGTGTTTCTAGAGACTGCTGCTCACGCAGTAACATATGACCATAGTCATATACAGGATAATTTAGGATACTACAACCACAGGATAGAATGGATTAATGCTGAGCGCCAAGCAAGGCTGCTGTTTGTACTAATTTTGTAAGTCTTTGGTATGACTCAGCCAGGTGATCAAACCCACGACCTCCCGCATCCAAGGCGGATGCTCTAACCACTAGGCCATCAGAGCAGTTAGCTTTCCAGGTTCTTTCTCTACCAAATATATTGGCTGCTAGGTATATCATGTACTGAAAAATGGTCCTAACCCATAAAATCATAAAGTAAAGGAAAGTCATTTAACAAATTAAAGCTTAGCATTTACATTCATTTAAAATTAAATTTATAAAATTTCGTGAATAAAATCATCCTTTTGCAAGCAAAGTTTACTCTCAAAAATCTTTCTAACTTGTTTCATTTATTTTATTTGAAATCATCAAGTTTTAATTGTTTACTTATATTTCAGTATGAAAATTTATTTCATTAATTAATAATTCCCTAACTAATATATTAATTGAACCTCTTGCTAGTGCAGAGGATTTGCGTAAAGTTCACAAGCTTGTGCAGAACAGTTATTTTCTGTGCACATTTTACAAGACATTGCAGGTTCCTATGTGTAATATTTCAAATCATACTGTGCTAAAAGGTGCAAAAATATGGAAAAACATTATGTAGGTCTGAGTAATTAGGCTATGGTGTCATGGAATGAGTCCAAACACTAGAAAACTGAGACAAAACATCAGAATGTTATTCAAAAAGCAGACCTGCCAACCCTGATGAGTCTGTGTCAGTAAGACAATTGATTTTCTTCAGTAACATTGACCAGTTTTCAGTAAGGTATAATGTAATATCAATAACTGCTTTTGTAAAGCTGGAAAACATAATTAAAAGCTTGATGCATCAGCGATAAATATTATGTTCAACTTAAACTTTTGTAAAGTATGCACAGACTTTATTCCCTTACTAATTAAACTAATTCTAAGATCTATATCCAAATGAAACATGGATGAACCAATTACATGTATCTGGATATCTTGACAACAATAATTTTTCTGCAGTTTTTGCAAGTATGTCACAAGTTCATATTTTAAGGGTAACTGTTAGAGTTGGCAGGCCTGAAAATAGTGTAAGAATCTAATCAACTCATCTATGTATGAATAGAATCATGCCTACCAATTTTCAATGAAATGTCAAGTGGGTTTTTAATGCTAACATGGTTTACATTTAAATAAATCTACATTTAATAAAGAAAGACAACAACTTATATAAAGGCAAATCATGAACATCTAAAATCATCTACAGATGTACAGAAAGATAGCTAATGGAATTCACTTGCCTTGGTCAAGAGGTATTTCCACGCTGAGGGAGCATCTTTCCAAAGTAAATATAGACTTTGAGGCATAACAACTGAGTAAATATAAACCTTAGAGCATAATAACTGAGTAAATATAGACCTGGGTACATAATAACTGAGTACTGGGAGCAAAATAGCAAAGTAAACATAGACCTGGAGGTATAACAACTGAGTAAATATAGACCTGGTGGCATAACAACTGAGTAAATATATAGACCTGGGAGCATAACAACTGAGTAAATATAGACCTGGGAGCATAACAATTGAGTAAATATAGAACTAGGGGCATAATATCTGAATAAATGTAGACCTGGGGGCATACTAACTGAGTAAATATAGACCTGACAACCAAACTGAAACGTTTACAGTAAGGCAGTTTTACTTGATTTCAGTTGTTGTTGTAGGGTTAAATGCCATTTTTCAGCACGCGATAGGTTATACATGGCGGCCAGTATTAATAATGGAGGAAGAACCTGGGAAAACCCCCAGAAAGAACCACTGACCCATGAGAAGCTACTGACAAGCTTTCTCACATACCCACATTGGCTGAATCTGAGACTCGAACCCATGCAGACAGAGGTGAGATGGCAGTGATCCATAACGGAAAGAACTTTAGACCACTCGGGGCCACTCCAGATTTCAGTAAGGTGTAAAGAAATATGTTTTTGTCAGCATTTAAAGAGTTCAGAAGTGTGATCTCAGGCTGCTGCAGCAAAACCTAACATTAAATTCAACTAAAATGCATTATGAACATAAAGTATAAGAAACCCAAACCCCAAAAGCTTCTTGCTAGATCTTGACATAATCTTTGGATGGTAGTGAGGTCTTCAATTTCACATCACAACAGCAAATACTGCAACTGTTGCCTTTCCTGCTTCCCCTCCCCCCAAGAATCTGCATATTCCTGTCAATACTTCATGATACGTTTTTGGAGGCTTACTGTCCCTTTCATCTTGAATCTGCTTTTGCTTGGTGGACGCAATTTTCAGAAAATAATTTAGGCAACTGCTTAATTAAGTAAGGATTTTGCATTACAAATATTGGCAGTTTAAAGCATCCGAGGTACTTTCATAAAGTTATAAAGTTTGTCTGGTTTCCTCATCAACTCCAATGGAGCTAATAGGACACCTGAATCCAGATCAAAAATTTACATGCCAGTATCCATATTTGACTGCAATGAATGTATTTTCATAACTTCATTTCAGCAAGATGTATGACACAATTATGAAGGGTTGTCAGGTCTGTAAATAAATATCTGAACTGAATAGTTTTTCCAAGCAATGTTAAAGGTATCAAAGTACACTGACGACATTTCCAATCCAATATCTATAAATAATCAATCAAATAAAGGATAAGCATGCAGTTAATACTTATTATTTCCTCCCAACCCTACACCACACATGAAAAGAAATGGACAAGATTTCTATATACATAAACATCTAATAAAACATCATGACTTAGATACCCACCTGGTCTGCGGTATAATGGGACAGGGAGAGATGGCTCTGAGGGCCCATTATCTGTCAGTGCTCTCACTCGGAACTCATATTCTGATTTTGGTCTTAAATTCGTTGCCCGATATGCTGTATCGAGGAGTTCCGTGGCAATGGGTCTCCAGACCTGGCTTGGAATTTCTCGCATCTCTATGGTATACCTCACAGGTCGCCCGTATGACATGGATGGTAGACGGCTTGGTTGCCATGATAATTTTACAGAGTCTGGTTCCACCTCATGCAGCTGTGGTCTGTAGACTGGTATTCTATACTGATCTAAACAAAAGGAAAGGAAATACCTAGATAATTTGTGGTGGATGTACAGAAAAAACTGTACATAACAAATATTCCACACCAAGAAACAAAACAATGCATCTTCTAATTTAAAACTCATTTTAAAAAAATAAATTGTTCATAGGCCAGCTAAAGAATTGTACCTTCATTTTATAAGCCGATATGTATACATTTGGAGACCTTCATGTCATCCTTGAATTGATTTTGATACAGGAGAACCTGTACCACTCCTTCCACCAACAGACTATAAAAAAAGTACATTATTTCCAATCATGTTCTTTGTACGCCTGTATGGTACAGATTACTTGAGAGATTACACAATTAAAACAGCTGAGCATGTTTTTATATAAGACTTTTACAAAGGTTTTCAAAGACTTTAAAAAAAAAAAGGTACACATATTTGTTTCTGATAAAACTGAATTTTCTGCAGATCACTTTTTATCAATAGATAAATGGGTAAAAAGTGCAAGACAAACAATTGTACAAGATCACAAAGAGTGCTACAACATCAAAGTTTCCACAAAATTCAACTATTTTTTTCAATAAATTCAAGTACATTTATAGGTTGTATAAATCATGAATTATTGTCCAAGGGGTCTCAGTGTGGTCTTGAACTAAACTTAATGTACAGAAACCATTACTGTCTTTTTAGATTTCCATTGAACATGACCTATGACCTACAGACCCAGAATATGTAGCCTTTTTCTAATTACCTTAAGTGCATGCCATCCTTAAAGTTTCATCAAAGAACTTACAATTGAAGAAACTTCCACAACACCCTTTTTTCTCTAATGGAACCACAATGACCTTTATAATGGATTTTATAATCGCCAAATGACATTTCCAAACCCATGCAAGTCCGCCAGATAATTTTGTAAAGGTGCTCAAGTTCTAATGCAAAAAGCATTTATCTTCTTTCAGTCAGTGACCTTGACCTTTTGAAACCAAATGAAAGGACTTTATCTTTCCAAAGTCATCCACAAAATTGGTGAAGTTACATGGTCACTAAGTTACATGGTAACTAGTTGAAAGTGTTGTGCAGATGCTATTTTTCTACTTTCAGTCACTATGACCTCAACTCTCCAAGTGCAAGTCATCTACTAAATTTTGTTTAGGTCTGTGGTGTAAAACTAGTATTATGGTGAGCCAACTATTTCTCTGCATTAAGCCAGACACATTGACCTTTGACCTTTCTTTCCCAATAACTGACAGGGTTCTTGTTAACCCCAGATGTAAAGTCATCAATAAAGTTTGGTAAATATAGATGGTGCTAAACTCTTAAAAATTGTATCTGCAAAGTAATTTGCCACACTGACCTTGACCTTTCAACCCAAAACTTGATACAACTGGAAAGGTTGCTTCCTTGCTCTGTATAATTCATGGTCATTTTAATTTTCATGCATAAATTTCTTAAGAATTCAAAATTTTCAATAACATTACACTGCCTGAATCATGGCCGAGTGGTCTAAAGCACTAAAAACAGAAAGTACCTGGATGTAGAGCACTGCTGTAAAATATGTGACTGACTGCATCTTCATAATAATTTTTCCAAAGTAAGAAGAATATCAATAAATGGGTTTATTAATTATAAACAAATCAATAAACTTTTTCCAAAATATTATCAAAAAATTTATATGATGCTATTATGTAACAGAATTAATTGTTGCAGATTCACAACGTATCTTCTTAATCAAGGTGTTTACAAAATGAAAGCAATTGGAAACATTTTGACCAATAACTTGAACTGCTGATGACGCTGGAAAAGTGACTTATATGTCTTACTTTCCCAGTAATTTAAGCTAAAAAAAAAACGCAATCAATATAAGAATAGAAACAAAAATGTCTTTTTTTCACAAAACAGCAAAACCTGATACCAAGAAAACATCTCTACAGCTTTTATAATGAAGTTTATGAAATACTGTAAAAAAAATCTTCATTTTGAAAAAAATATGAAGATGTGCCCACTGCTGAACATTAATAAGTATACTAAATCTCAATTAATTAATTAAATAATTAATTAATTAATTAATTAATTAATTAAATAATTAATTAATTAATAAGTATACTAAATCTCAATTAATTAATTAATTAATAAGTATACTAAATCTCAATTAATTAATTAATTAATTAATAAGTATACTAAATCTCAATTAATTAATTAATTAATAAGTATACTAAATCTCAATTAATTAATTAATTAATTAATAAGTATACTAAATCTCAATTAATTAATTAATTAATAAGTATACTAAATCTCAATTAATTAATTAATTAATTAATAAGTATACTAAATCCACCTAAACCAGTATTAAAAGGCATTATCTTTTAACTATGAAACTGAATTAAAGAATGTATAGATACTATTTAGAACAGTGTTTTGATCATTAAATCTTACAACAATTATGAATTATAAACTATGCATGTGTCTGTGCATGTGTTTCTGTGGGTGGAATCAAAATGAGGCGATATACGCATTAAAATGTTTGGATACCTAAAAATTAGGACATCTCTAAAACTGCGCAAGTTTAATTTTCATTTTCCCCCAACAGTGATCAACATCCGAAATTGTTTAAATTATAAATGAAATTAGGGTAAAACTGATGTCTGTTCAAAACAGTGGTCTTTAAAATTAATTACTGATTTTTTAAAAAAATCCCACAATCTCTTAAAAATATGCATTGAACTTGCACAGCTTCTGTGGAATATTTCAACTATATAAAACTGAATAAACTGGTGACAAACAAGAATACAGTCCACAGATTCAGTGTTCCAACTGACCATAATCAAAGTACTGATAACCATGTGGATTAGAGGCATGTGTTTGGATTAATCCAAGTTAATTAGAGGCTTGGAGAAATAGATCAGTCTTTAGTCAATGGAAATTTTGTTTGAGCCCAAACAGTGTGTCTGTATTATTGAAAAATAATATTCCAAGATCAATAAAAACAGCAGCAACAATAACCCTACATTCTCACTAATAAGACTGGATACATGTAAAGAGAATTAAAGAGAGATATGTATCAAATTGGCATTAACTGGGTTGACAGTACAAATGATGCAAATTTCTAAAAAGAAAGTTGCCAAACATTTTATCTTAGTCTTTAATTAGTGCATTTAGTAGCTGGGATGAATTATTTCCAAAACTTACATTAGTGTCATTAGAGACAATCTCACTTATACTGTTCATATCTACCTGCTGAGCACAGATCATATTCATACAAAGTGACTATGATTGTACCATTTAACATTTATACTTGCTTGTAAGTTGAGTCTAACTGCAAACTGCACAGACCCAGATCTTTCCATCGCATAACATGCTGGCAGATCTGGATCTGTGCAGTTTGTAAGGAGTAATCACTAGAACAAACAACCAAGACCTTGATCTGTCGACATTTTATGACATGGCATATCACGATCTGTGCAGTTTGTAAGGAGTAATCACTAGAACAAACTACCAAGACCTTGATCTGTAGACAAATTATGACATGGCATATCCCGATCTGTGCAGTTTGTAAGGAGTAATCACTAGAACAAGCAACCAAGACCTTGATCTGTAGACATTTTATAACATGACAGATCTGGATCTGTGCAGTTTGTAAGGAGTAATCACTAGAACAAACAACCAAGACCTTGATCTGTAGACATTTTATAACATGGCATATCTGGATCTAGCTGTGCAGTTTGTAAGGAGTAATCACTAGAACAAACAACCAAGACCTTGATCTGTCAACATTTTATGACATGGCAGATCTGGATCTGTGCAGTTTGTATGGAGTAATCACTAGAACAAACAACCAAGACCTTGATCTGTCGACATTTTATGACATGGCATATCTGGATCTGTGCAGTTTGTAACGAGTAATCACTAGAACAAACAAACAAGACCTTGATCTGTCGACATTTTATGACATTGCAGATCTGGATCTGTGCAGTTTGTAAGGAGTAATCACTAGAACAAACAACCAAGACCTTGATCTGTAGACATTTTATGACATGGCATATCACAATCTGTGGAGTTTGTAAGGAGTAATCACTAGAACAAACAACCAAGACCTTCATCAGGATCTGTGTTCTTTGAAGTTTGACTCAACTTATAAGCGAGTAGACAAGACATTATATAATAGATAAAGATCAAAAAAACAAAAGGTCTTGCTTCTTTATTAGGGAAGTAATGATGATTTGTTTAGCAGCCTGGAAATCATAAACTTTGAGCTTGGGTTTGAGTCTGACAATCTGTGTTGGCTGTCACCTAAAAAAAAAATTTACAATTGAAAGGCTCTGAGTGAAAAATCCATCTCAAATGTAAGTTCCGAGTTTTATGATCTCCAGAACTGGTCTGCAAATCACAAAAGTCTGAGACTGAGAATAAGCTTCCACTCTCAGCCAATCAGAAATGACTTTTCAAAAGTGAAAACTAATATCATTTCTGATTGGCTTAAACAAAATCTCAATCAAAAACTCAAACTCAGAAGTTTTATGATTTCCAGGCATGGTCTCAAAAACTGTTTTACAGACACGTACCCTGTCACTAGATCCTTCATAATAAAGTCCCCACAGCTGTTTTACAGACATGTACCCTGCCACTAGACCCTTCACAACAAAGTATTGACAGCTGTTTTACAAAAAATGGATCATGCCACTCTTCTCAAAACATTCCCTACAACTGTTATACAGACACATACTCTGGCAAGAGACCCTTCCCAATTAGGTTCATGGAACTGTTTTACAAATACACTCTGGCAAGAGACCTTTCCCAATTAGGTCCATGGAACTGTTCAATAGACACACACTCCAGCAAGAGACCCATCCCAATTAGGTTCAGTTAACTGTTTTACAGACACACTCTCTGGCAAGAGACCCTTCCCAATAAGGTCTTAGCCATTTTCTGCCCCTTGTACCTGGATATTAGACCTGGCAGTTTCTCCTATTTAAGGTTAACAAAATTTGACATTTTCAAAAAGGAACACTGCAGCAAAATTACATAAATTAAACAAATATGGATACTAGCAGAAAGTCTATTTCTTTTCTTTTCATTTTTACATGTTTTGTGATAGTACCTTGAGATCCAAAGAGTTTATTTCAGCTTCTAAATACCATATAAATTAAACAGCAAACCAGTCAATATACATGTACCATCAATATGGATGATGATGATGTCATATGAGAAGGGTCTAAAGTGTTATTTCGGTTTAACTTTTGGGACAGTCCACATCAATCACATTAACTACAACTAGAATCTATTAAAATATCTTAAATTACAACATATACAAATTATTATTATTATTATTATTATTATTATTATTATTATTATTATTATTATTATTATTATTAAAGCTGTTACTTTAATTCGCATGCCACCATCAACAAATGTAAATTTCAAGAAACCTGACTTAGAGTTGTAAACTGGAATTGTGTTACATGCATGAAAGATTTACATTTTTAATAATGAAAGCACTACAAATACACCAGACATCTATGGTGTCATAAACACAATGACATCCAATGCTAATGAGAGTACTTACCATATTGGATTGGTGTATCACAGGTTAATAGGACAATTAGACAAAAGTTAGTTGCTCTTAACCCATTATTAGCTACATTTGACTCAGCCCACACAGACAGGTCTGGAAAGGTGTCAAAACCATGATCTCAGAGTCTAATGTTTTACCAACTAATCTGTCCAAGGCTACCCACCAAAAAGACAAGGAATCTGCTGGGACAAATGGGTCATTTTTAAGTCTAATATTTTACCAACTGAACTACCATGGCTCCCTGACACAGAGACAAGGAATCTGCTGGGACTAATTGGCCATTTAAACAAGTGACAATGATAACATAAATAAGGTCCAGTGAACATCTTTTGACTAAGAAAAATTTAAAATTCTGGGAACAGGTGTTCACCTACTCAAAATACACGATGCCTTCTCATTATCCGTTGATGCAGCTGGCACAAATTGAAAACACAATGCTATGTCAATGCAACAATAGAGCAAAAACTGTTAAAATTTTGTGAAAGTTGTTGATACAAATTTTTGAAAGAAGACTTTGAACAGTCTACTGGCAGTTAATGAAAGTAATACCTGTAACACATTATGTTATAATAGTTACTGCTCCCTCATTATAACAATGTTCATAGGAGGTATACAAGTTACCTGTGTTGCCAGTACAAGTTACCTGTGTTACAAGTACAAGTTACCTGTGTTACAGATACAAGTTACCCGTGTTACAAGTACAAGTTACATGTGTTACAAGAACAAGTTACATGTGTTACAAATACAAGTTACCTGTGTTACAAGTACAAGTTACCCATGTTACAAGTACAAGTTACCTGTGTTACAAATACAAGTTACCTGTGTTACAAGTACAAGTTACCCATGTTACAAGTACAAGTTACCTGTGTTACAAGTACAAGTTACCTGTGTTACAAGTACAAGTAATTGTAATGTATAACGAGTAATATTCTAACAAGGCAGTTTCATAATAGTGAATCAAAGGCATGAAAAAGTTGTTAGATAGCTGTAGAATTGGGTTTTTTTTAGCCATAAACTAAAATTAATTAAAATAGCAATAACAAAACTATCTTTAAGTACATGTAATTGAATTAGATCCAAGACCACACCTTCATTATAGTACAGAAGTGATATTAAGTCGGGCTTTATAATAGAAGATCACAACTGGTTTGGTCTTGTCGGGTTTAAAGCCGTTTGTAAATCTTGCAGGGCTATTCAGTTATGGCAGCCAATATATTGCATGGGGGGAAAAAAAAAGGAAGATCCATCGACTAACGAAAAGTTAACAGCTAGCTTTCTCACATACCCACAATGGTACAAGACTCGAAACCATGCTAACAGTGGTGAGATGTGTAAAGGAATCTGTAACGGCATGAGCCTCCCGTGGCCCCAAGAATTACAATAACATTTGGAATACCTGGTACATTTTTGGAATAGTAGATCAGTGGAGTGAATATTAGATAATAAATGCTGATATGAGTGTATGTGTTATGACTTTTACATTCGAAATTCAGAGAAATTGTAAGTAGTTGGATTAAACTGTTAGTTAATCAATAGTCTGATTCACATCAAATCTTCCTAGACTGCTCATCTCTCTCATGTCATGGCTTGATATGACAACATCATGGTAAAGGCCATGCCAACTTTTGACTCAAGTATGACCAACCAGTGAAAAGTGCAAGTTACAAATAGCTGAACAAATCAAAATTACCCATTATTCAATTATGACTCTGAATTCAAAGAGAATGACCTCCAACAATCATGTGATCAAATGAAAGTGTTGTGGTAGTTTGGGTTCAAGCTAGATTTAAAAGAAAACAACATGAAGGACGAAGTTGTTTTAGTGAGAAAAAATCCACATTGCAAGATACAATGAACAGAAAGCACAACATAGGCATAACAGCTTTTGCAAAAACCTGAGAACCTGTTATTTTCATTTAGTATAATTTCCTATCAAATGAAGTGAGTCATTTACAGAATCATTCAAGCTGTAGCTAGCTTGATTGCCAATGTAAAAGTAATGACTTGTCTCCAATCTAAAATTCATGACTTAATTTGAATCTAAAAGTCATGACTTACTGCCAATCTAAATGTCATGACTTGCTACCAATCTAAAAGTCATGGCTCACTGCCAATCTAAAAGTCATGACTCACTGCCAATCTAAAAGTCATGACTCACTGCCAATCTAAAATTCATGACTCACTGCCAATCTAAACATTATGACTTCCTACCAATCTAAAAGTCATGACTTGCTGCCAATCTAGATGTCATGACTTGCATTCACTTGTTGTCATTTCTGTAGGTCCATATTCAGCATAGGATAGGCTACACATGGCGGCAAGTATAATTGGTAGAGGAAGAACCCTGGAAAATTCCAGGAAGAACCACTGACCCACAAGAAGCTACTGGCAAGCTTTCTCACATACAGTGAAACTTCTTCTTGAAAGACCACTGCTATGCGAGACCACTTGTCTTGAGAGACCATAATTTTATGGCAGAAAGGGTGGTCTTTCAAGACAGGTTCTACTGTACCAACATTAACTGAGTCTGATACTTAAACCAATACAGACAGTGGTGAGATGGCAGTGATCTGGAACAGTAAGCACCTTAGACCACTCGGGACCACCACATGTTGTCAGATCTTGCTATAGCATGATGTAGTGAATCTGATTCTTATTGGATTTGTTAATTAATTGCTAATGTCAATCTTACCTCTCAGATTATCAGATAATAATGTTCTATACCATCTGTTATCTGTCAAAAAAATGCACACTAACAATCAAATGTAAAAAATTCTATTCATTCTTTAATAGATTAATTAAATATTTCAGACTGAAAACTTTAATGAAATTTTAAAAAATTCTTCATTTAATTATCTTTCTTAATTTTAGTTTACAAATTCGCACTTCCAACAACTTAATTATAACATTTTCTCATTCAAAACTAACTAAACATTAGGTCTCAATATTTACAAATATTTGTGTAAAGAAAATTTCATAACCTTTTATGTTTGTTTTACTTGGCAGTGTATATATATATATATACATGTATATATATATATAAATAAAATATAAAAATTCAACTAAAAACTTAGTTCTACCTCTGCTAACAGAAATTGGGACAGATGGTTCGCTAGGTCCAAGCTGATCGGCCTCAGCACGAATTCTATACAGGTTGTCAACACCAGACTTCAATCCACGGACAGTGTACGAGGGTTCAGAAATTCCTGTAGCTAAGGGTTGCCAGGTGCGTGCCAGTGGTTCCCATGACTCCACCTGATAACGCATGCTGCTTCGAGTGTATGGTGTCACTGCTTGTGGTTTCCAGCGCAACTTTACTGCGGTGTAATCTTCATCAAAGTCATCAATTTCAGGAATATAAATCGGTGCTTTGTATCCTGAAATACAAAATTTTATGTGTTAATCTTTTTGACAATTTTCAACTGTACATAACATGTGAGTATTGTAAACATTTCTCATTTATAAAAATATATATATAGTTTAAGAAACTATTCATGAGAGAAAATTTAATTTTTATTCATAGAGAATAAATTACTGCATGCTAAAACTACATGACAGGTCCTAACAAATTTGTTTGGCTTGCTATTGTACATGAATCTCACAGAAACTTCCACAAGCACGGTGTATTTAAATGAAATACAAAAAACCTAATCCAAGACTTTGGGCTGTTCCATTAATACATACGTGGGATCCAGGGAAGTCTCTTTTAAAGTGGGGTACTCACCCATTTTTGCAATTTAGACTTTTCTTATTATTTTAATATGAACTCTGTGAATCAAAGTACCTTGGCATACGTTTTTTTTTAAACAGCCTTCCCTGGGTACCATGTATGTTTAAACACCCCTTATCTCGATTTTTATTCTCTCAGGTATGAAGCATACAATAGGCACAAATTTCAAAAACTTGAAAAACACAAAACAAAATTTGCTGTACATGTTATCAATACAGAATTGAAAGTATTAGTTCATATAAATAAACAAGTTAACACATAGTTTACAAAATAATAATATTGTTTTGTAAATATATTTACCTTAATAAATTAATGAAATAAAGCAAACACCTCAAACAATTTCATACCCGATTTCCTAGGCAGACGAGCACTCTCTGTAGGTCGGCTGGCACCAAATTCATTTTCAGCCTGAATCCTGAAGTCATAATCTCTGTCTGGAAGCAGTCCAGTTACATGATACATTGTGTGTGGTATCTTTCTCACTAGAGGGCGCCAAGACTTGGATGGAGGCTCCTGGATGTAGATTGTGTAGTAGATAGGTGTCAGGTCACTGAAGTAGGACGGAATATCTGCTGGTCGCCATGACAACTTTGCAGAACCAGATCCAACATCAAAAATAAGAGGTGCATCACTTGGTAACCGTGGAGCAACTGGAAAGGAATTAAAATATAATTAATATAAATCTTCATTTAAAAAATTCCTTTGAAGTTTATCTCGTATCTAAAAATGATTTCCTATAAAATTTTAGAACAATCTTGAATCTATGAATTTTAGATTATTGGTTCATCAAAGTTATTTATCATTTACTTTGCAAAATGAATTAGTATCTCACTTTCATTTATGTAATTTGTTTACATTGGTCCTAGGATGGAAATTATTAATTTTGAATATTATCTCATTTTCAAATTAAGCTTTTAAAAACAAATCAATGTTGAATACATGATAACAGATAATCTAGGCTATAGTAGAAATAATCAACTTTTTTTTCCAATGAAAATTGTGTAATTTTCTCATTGTAAGTTTATAATCTAATTGTGAAAACTGAAAAGACATGATCAATATATAAACTTGTCAATAGTGTTTACTGATAAATAAATTAGATATACTATGAAAAATTAAATCTGCAATACTAAGAATCATGATACATATTTAAAAACCACTTTACAACATACATTACACACACAGAACAGCACTCATAGTGTTTCATGTTGTAATTGAGCAGCACTGTTTTTGTTATTGGATTAATATAAGACATAATCATTTCACTGATAAATTTGTTAAAAAGCCATGAAGTTATTGTTAGAAAAGATAGTGAATAGCTTTAATTATTTTATTTTTTTAATTGCACTAGACATTTAAGTGTCTTGTAGTAAACCATTCAGTTAAAATTTGTTTTGAGCAATGTTGTTTTAGCATTTACAGATTAAAAACAAAGATTAAGCATTTTTATTAAAATCACTTAACATTAGAAGTAAGAGTATTAAAATCACAGCCATACATAAATTTGTGATACATGTTGCATAGTTTTCAATAACATGTTCAATAGTTTGCACATAGATGCCATTAAGTTTTATCTGTAAAACAAAAAAAACAAAACAATAAGGAGACATTTTCATATGATAGTCTGTGTCATAAACAATTGCTGGTGGGTGTAAACAAAGATGTTATTTACATATTAAAAATAAAATTATGTCCCAATTATGCCCCCATTAAACAACATTCAACATGTAAAATGCCAAAATGATAAACCTGTGTTTTCTTGTATCCATCTCAATAATATCAACTGAATTCCTTCTTTTTAATGAATATAAATTTTACTTGTTTAGCACCTAAAATTCTTTTTACTACACAATTCCGAAACAGTGCCTCAGTCTTAAAAGCTTCTAGATTATGTTTTTATTTGTCATTTAACTCAGCAACCACAAAATCTCTAAAAACTGTCAAACTATGTCAGTTCAATGGACACATGTTACTCTCACAACATCAACTCGACAGCTTCTCAAACCATCAATTTGCACAAAACGTTTGCAAGTCACTAAAACATTAACACACTATGTTACTAGATTCATTAACAAAATAATATGCAAGTAAAAACATTTTGGCTCCCATAATAAAAATTTTCAACTCGTTGTATGTTGATGTCTGTCTTTAGAGGATTTGTAAAAAAGTAATTACTTGTTGCCATTTGAAAACATACAGTAAATACGGTACTTCACCTCACAATATACATGCTCTTTCTGTCACAGAGACAACATTATTATTACATGTTGATTCTCCCATCCATGAAGAATGACTAAAACAGTACAGTTACTTTTTTCTCTTTAAAACCATCTAAGAACCAATTAGATTAACTATATTATTATTTTTGTTGTGTTACAGTAAGCTTGTTATCAGATTAAAATAACATGCGGTTTTGAGCATTAATTTAATATTTGTCAAGAGCTATATAATATATATTGCAGAGCAATTTAAAATTAATGGCCATTTCAAGTTATCATTGTTAGATTTTTTAAATGATATAAAAAAACACTCACTAGTGACATAACAAAATCTCATTGGTAGTTTCTGTGCTGCAACTTCAACAAAAACTATACCAAGCACTTCTTTTCTCATTATTTTCCCCTCAGCCATTTAAAGAATTTAAAATATACTTCATCATCTCCAGCACCCTTCAAATGTTTTCCACTTATCTTTAGTAAAACAAAAAAATATGTAGTTTCAAACCATAGGTATTACTATTTGGGTTTTTTTCTCCCCTCTTGTAATCAGGTGTGTACTGTCCTTGTGACCACAAACAATCATGGTCCTGATAATCAGGTCACTGGTATCCTTGTGACCACAAACACTCATGGTCCTGATAATCAGGTCATTGATATCCTTGTGACCACAAACAATAATGGTCCCGATAATCTAGTCACTGGGATCCTTGTTTCTAAAACAATAGCTGGACCTGATAATTTTGTTACAGCTATCCTTGCTGACATAAGAAAAGCTGGTCAATGCCTTTGCTAGTTTTCAATTTTCTCTGAGTTAAACACTTACGTTTCAGTATTAATTGAAAATCACTGAAAATTAAAGACAACATAAATGACGCTGATGAAGAATGACACATGTCAATATTAGTATCTCAGCACATATGAAGCTAAACTAAAAGAACCGCATCAACACTGTCATACTTACAAACTGGCTTATCCGCTGTTAAATTGAGAAATATGAATTTAAAAGTGAAAAAGAAAACATAACAAACCTTCTTATTTGTAATCAAAGAAGTGCATGAGGATGGAAAAAGTTAAGACTCATGCAGTATAAGACATGCCTCTAAAACAATTTGAACAGTTATATGTTTAAAAAGATGAACGAACCAGAAAGAATCTGATTGATAAAATTGACTTTTAAATTTGAATATTGTAAAATACAATAGAATATTTGCTCTACAAATGATTTTTGGAGGCATTTGTTTTCATTTTAAAGGTATTTATCTCACTTAAAAATCATAATGTCAAATGGTGTGCCATTATGTTCTTCATTCCATCATCAGCCTTATCTGACTTTAATGCTTGGGTCAGCTACAATAATACAAACTTTCTCAAAATTCTTACTCAAATTTGAAGTTTTGACAATATTCAACCATAATTTTTCAATTTGAGTTTGGATGAAATATTAAACATTCGAAAACTTTACAATAGCAATGTAAATTTTTAACCATATATATTTTTTATTTTTCTTCTCTCTGAAATTATCAACATTAATGTGGAAATATTGGCTAAAACTGCCAATACATATTATGCCAATATTTCAGGACAACAATTGTAACATTTTCTTTTGCTTAACTGTTTGACTATTATAACAATATGTGACCTGTTCTTTAATAGACATGTGGCCTATTGTAATGTATAATATTGCACATTTCAAATATTAATGAAAATTGTTCAATATTTTATCAGAACTTTAATATATAATAAAACAGTATGATTTGCATAATACTAATAATCATATAAATAAAAAAAGTATTTAATAAATAATTAATCATAATATTTTGAACATTAATTTTAAAATGTCCCTTTATTTCAAAAGAATTAGTAAAAATTTTTTTATTATATTAGTTTATACCTTCACTATTTAAGATATTCTGAAAATTAGAATAATATAAAAAAAAAATTTAACTAACTGTAAATGGGACATAATTAAAAAATATTTTTAAAAAATGATATGAACATCATAGTTTGGAATTATGAACTTATGGCTATACTGTGAATTGAATATGTTTCCTTTAGCAGACATTCCATCTCAGAATCATAACAAACTTATAAAATACTTATTTACTTATATAACTATAAGTATTATGCACATCATAATTTTTTTAATTATATAATTTGAGTTTGAATGAAATAATGAATAATACATAAAGGTATAATATGGGGGAATTTTTTGATTTTTAAAAATGTGCAATATAGATAATAAAAATATTAATAAAACTGTTTATCTCTATTTATTCATAATTTTTTTAATATATTTTTCACTAGAGATATGTGTATCTTTAAGATCCAGTTTTATGCATTTGTAAATATTAAAATATCATTTATCTGTACTATATTATCATTTCTCCATGTCAATTATTTGTTAAAGAATAAAACATTTATTTTGGGTTAAAACTTTATGCTACGATATCATCTTGTTTATGTCATGTTGTTTATATCATTGATCACTTAGAAACAGAATATTATAAATGGCGTAAACAATGATCTTTAGAGAGAGAGAGAGGGGTTTGGGTAACAATTTAATTATTCCTCCCTCCTCTGTTTGAATATTCTATCATTCTTGTGATATCAGTTTGGTATCATTAGTTATGGACTTCAACTACCACCTTAATGCAGTATACCCCTGCATTCAGGCCGACCTCTCAAATGTATAGCTCATTATGATTATTCTACAATGGGAAATCATGCCTTCATAATTATAAATATGTTTATACTGCTGTAACCACCTGAATTAAGGCAAAAAGATGCTTTCTCCATTGGTGCTGTAGCAGAATGTCAGGCAATTAAAATGAGGTAAAAGAGTGTGCCAATGGGTAACAAGAAAGGTGAGCGGACAGTGAATACATACAGAAATAAAGGGTGGAACTGAAAAAATGTGCAAAATGTGGTGGTTATCACATTGATGGAAGGAATAACAGATTAGCGAGAGCAGAGGGTAAATACCAACATATCATTTTCACATCGGACTGAGATGGTAATGTTAAAAAAGGCATTTTGAATATGGCATATTTTTTAGTGCATTCATCTGAATACTTTAAACCAAATTCAAATGCAATTTACTGAGCACACTGTCAAGTGGGACACTGCATTCAGTTGAAAACTGTATACCACATTCAAACAAGCCTTTATGAAACATTCACTGTCAAGTTAGACAGTGGATTTTAAACTGAATACTCTAGACCACATTCAAATAAGTCTTTACTGATAACACAGTCAAGTGGGACACTGCATTCAATTGAAAACTGTATACCACATTCAAACAAGCCTTTATGAAACATTCACTGTCAAGTTAGACAGTGGATTTTAAACTGAATACTCTAGACCACATTCAAATAAGTCTTTACTGATAACACAGTCAAGTGGGACACTGCATTCAACTGAAAACTCGATATCATATTCAAACAAGTCTTTACTGAGTACATTGTCAAGTTAGACATTGTGCGTACCATTGCCAGCTAAATGAAAACCAGTATGACTGTATCATCTTTAGCTGAATCACAATCTCAGCTGAATGTGAAAATCCTATAGTTAGCATGAATGCTCGTGTGTTATCTACCTTGGCTTTAACAATTAAAAACTGATATCTCATAATTCAACACATTACTACTAAAGAATCATTGTAGAAATCAACTGCAAAGAAGTATAATCAGAGAGTGGACATCTAAGGTTTTTGAGGCATGCTAGTGAATCGTATAGAAGATGCAGGTCATGATGACAGTGTAAAATGGATAATAATTTCATGAGAAAAAGACCTACATAACTGCATACTAATATCAAAGTTACTAATCTTCTACATGTTATAGATAGACTAAATGTATGTAAAGACCCTGAAATGAGTAATGTCAACAGTGAAAAAGAAAACAGAATGAAGATTGAATACAAATGAAATGCAGAATGAATACAAGTGAAATGAATGTATACAAATTAAATGGTATGTTTTTAGGAAAAGAGTGCAAATTCATAATGATGAATGCAGAATGGGCAGTGATAAATCAAAACAATTGAAATGCAATATGCATCTGAATATAGGATTTGAAAATCATTCTTTTTCAAGCTAGAACTAAATTTTCAGGCAATAAATCGAGGATCAAATTATTACACTGCGAGACATTATTCTCGCTCCTCACAAGCTGTGATATTTTTGTCAAGGCAGACAACTGCCACTGACATGATTTCATCACCAGTGTCTATCTCCGTACAATTTGTATCTTAACTAAATGAAAAAAGAAACAAAGGTTAAGGATTATTATTCCACAACCACATTTGTATTTACCTTCAATTAAATTCAATTCCTCTGCATAATGTGCATTTCCAATTTTATTACTGCATACATTTAATGAAACAACCTACAAAAGTTATCTCCCTTTAAAACAAAAATATCTGACTGCAATGAAGACACTTCGATTTTGTTGGAAATAGAAAAAAGTCAAAGAAAACAATGAATGAAAGCAAAAAGACTGTAATGAAAAATATGAAAGCTGACAACAACTATGAATGGAATGGAAATGGTACACATTCAATCTGATTAAAATCAGCTGTTAGTACTACGACACTAACATCTGAACTAACTCCGTACGGGGTCATGTCCAGGCGACCTTTGCATTATACATACTAATTAAAATTTCCACCAATCGGATTGGACCTTTCATACATCAGTTCGATAGCGAAGTAAAGTTTTTGCACCTGTACTCTCCGACTGTGTTGTTTGCACATGATCAGTGGCAGGTCTAGAGACAGTTGTTGAAAAATTTATGTTGCTAATGTCACTAAAGGAAGCTATTTTCACTGGCTTGATATAAGTTATTGGCAGAATTGGATTGGATTGCTTTTTTGGTGGTTGCAAAATAACTGGACTTCTGAGCATCCTTTTTGTGATGTATTTTCGTTTCGGCGAAGGCAGATTTAAGAGTAAAGTTTTTGAAACAGTTTCTGCGGATTCTTTTAGCCTTTTCTTTACCTCTAAAACTTCCTTTTCTGACCTTAACACTTTTTCAACTGATCTGTAACATTTTTGGCACACTCCATTTTCGTCATCTGCAGCGATTCTTACTTCAGTAACCATACATGCCAACCCCTGACGAGGAAAAAGTGTAATCCAAGTGGTCAAAAAGAGGAATCCAAGCAGAAAAAGAGTAATCCACATATAACATACTACAATTACAATTAACAAGGATTTATTTGCTTTTCTCGTCTTTTATCATTCATTAATGGTTCAAGTGTTCATATGTAGCACTTTTAGCTTTAGAAAGCAACAGATTGTTATGTTGCATTTCAAAACAGTTTGTACCAGCTGAGGCCATGAATGTTTTGCATACCAGTAGAGCACTCAGTACCGGGTTACTTAGCCTGGACCTGAATTCAGTTTTATTTTTGTTAACAACACTGAACAATAACTCACAGTCAGCATTAGAATGGTAAAGAACCAATATTCCTTTCATAACCTGACAAAGAAGAGGAAATTTATTTATTCCAGTGATAGAGTCTTTTAGCTGGGAAATAAGGTGCCATTGCACATCAACTCTATCTGCATTAAGTATATTGTCAGGTAGAATCCCAACTTGATACTTCAGGAATTCTTCTTCCAGATGATCCAAGTTAGACAAGGGTGGCAATAGAAAGGGATATCTCTTGACAGAGAATCTAACACTTTTGAAGCTTTTTGACTGTCAGCTGCATACCCCATACAGTTATGCCAACTTATGTCATGTTTCTTCAAAACATTGTCAAGCAAATCAAAAATGTTTTGTCCAGTGGAATCTACTGTTAATTCTGGTAAAGAAAGAAGAACACTCATGACTTTGCCTTTTTCACTGTCAAAGTATCTAACACATACTGGGTACAACTTTTTATCATCATAATCACAACTCCCCTCTGTGGCAATACTAAACGGCCCAATTTTCATTGCTTCTGCAATTTTAAGTGAAGTATCTTCTGCTAGGCACCAAACAATGTGAGATGATTTTGTTCTTGCACAAGCATATTTTTCCGCAATTTTCGAATCAGGAAACATCCGCTTGAACAAGGGACCAACATGGTCTGCTACCGCTAAGGGTAGTCTGTGTTCTATTAAAAACTCGGTAAATAACACCTCAGCATTTATAGTATTCAAGTCTGCACTTGAGCTCTGCTGTAAATAAGAAGTTACCTTAGTATTAGAGTTCGTAATGCGAGCTAATTCGATGTGTTTCCTTGTTTTCATGTGTTTTTCCACATCAAATTTACCACCATGACCAATGCTAAAATCGTTTCCGCACAGTCTGCAATGAGCATGATGCTGTCCTAGAATGGAACGCTGTATTATGCCATTCATATATTCATCTTTGAATCTTTGGAGGACTCGTTGTTTTGCTTTTTTCTGATCCATCTGCGAAATTCTTGGGGAAAAAAAATGTGCTCTAACATACACAAAGACTAGAATCCATCTTAACATCTGAAGCCATTTAGCGCCAACGATTAGACGTCACGTGATGATGCCCTCGTCGTGTTTGGAGGATTGATTACATTTTGCTTTGTTTATTATTGACTTTTTCTAACCCATCTGTGAAATTATTTAAGAGATATTTTTTGCACTCATAAACGCATTGAGAATTTTTTAATACTTTTTAGCGCAAAAAAACTTTTAGACTGGTTCTGCACTATACAAAATTAGAACAAAGAGTATGTGCATAATGATTTAAACAAAATAGAAACCAGTCTGTTCTCTCCTCACTAAGCCGCTATAAATAGAATATGAGGTCGAAAGTTTGAAAGTATCTTAGTAACATGATAGTTGCTATAAATAGAACATGAATATTAGGAAAGTCCACGGACAAGTATACTCGTATATCGTAGTTATGTAGAAGCAGGGTATTTTTTAATTAAAAATAAAACAGTATGTAAAATATAAAGTAATGCTAATAAAAACGAAAAAAAAAATATGTTTTTTTTTGCAAGATGGATATATCGAAAAAGCGTAATCTATAAACGTTAACGCGTAACGCGGAATTTAGTGGGAAAAAGCGTAATGATTACGCCAAAAGCGTAATGGTTGGCATGTATGAGTAACTCGCGCGATGTTTTCCACTCGTTCCAAATTTAACTTAAGTTTTCTGTCCAGAAATTTCTTTTTAATCTCGCAGCCGTCTTTAACCCTTTCTATCTGGATGAACGAAAACCCGCACAAAACACAAATATTTCCAAGAAAATACGTTTTTATTGGTGTTACGATTTGCACCGAGGGGGTTTCCATTTTCTATTGTCTTTCGATATCTCTCGGATTCTTTCTATCCGACACGATGTCTGCGAGATACTGTTGCTGTTTTGCCAGTCGCGTTTTGATTGGTCAGTGCAAAGGTCGCCTGGACATGACCCCGTACGGAGTTAGTTCAGATGTTAGTGTCGTAGTACTAACAGCTGATTTTAATCAGATTGGTACACATTCAAACTGAATTCTGAATGCATTTCAAATGTAAATATAGTGCACATGAAATACAGATTTTATCAAATTATCCATTTCAGGGTCTGTAATAGCTGATACATAGAAAACTGCATACTTACCTTCTATATCTGCTTATATGTATAAGCCAACTACAAACTGTGCAGACCCAAACCTGTCATATAATGTGCTTGCAGAATTGGGTCTTCGCAGTTTTTTAGGAGCTCAGTAGAACAACCAATGCAGACCCTGATCTGCCAGCACATTATGCTACAACCGATTAGAGTCTATGTTACTTGCAGTTGGATGTGACTTGTAAGTGTGCATATATGGTATAACCATGTCTACATTGTACATTGTTAGACATGATAACCTACTCAACAACTTTGTGGACTATTTAAAAGCACTGAGGTCAAAGATCATAACCTTGAAATATAGAACCCCAATACTATTGTATAATTTTAATTTGTAAAGTTGATATACCTGCTCTCTTCCTAATATGAACTGGCCTTGTCGGCTCACTCAGTCCATAGTCATTCTCTCCCCTGATGCGGAACATATAATCTTTTTCTGGATTAAGGTTGGTGATCTTAAAGTCAGTGTGAGGGATGCCACGAGCTACAGTAACCCAGGATTTGTCAGGCTGTTCCTGTACCTCGACACGGTATGTGACAGGAGAGTAATCATTAATGTGGACTGGAAGTTCTGCTGATCGCCACTGCAATTTAACAGCATTTGGAGCAATCTCCACAGGATATGGCTCATCACATGGCAGACGAGGTGGCACTGGCAAAAAAAAAAAAAAATATTAGAGGAATCTAATGTGAATCATAATATTATATTTATTTTGGCTTGTGCAATATAGTCAATACAAAATTACTATGAATTAATAAATATCTGAGTACAGGCATATAGTTTTCTTGAATCAGTCTTTTTTTAAGTATTGTATTTGACCTTGAACAATTTCTTTGCAAAATTACAAAGGTCATGTGCTTGCAGACATTTTGTGCCTTAAATTATGTGCTTTAATAATTCATCCATATACATGGTTTCATCAAGCGCTGTACATTAAGGAATCCAAAGTTTGTCATTAAAACATCTGCCCCACTTACTTGATAAGTCGTGTTACTGGTATAACATAGTCAGGCATGGATCCCATTTTTTTTCAAAGCCATTTAATCCCCCACCCCCATTTTTTTATATTATCCCTATTTCTTGAACTTTAAAAAAATCACAATCAAAATTGGTAACTGAAAATGTTGATATATTGCTCGTTTAAATATTACTGTACTGCCTACATTGGGTGTAAGTGACATTTTCATTGATCGAAATTTCTTTGAATATCTTTGATTATGGTGTACTAAGAATGTTGTTTGGAAAGAAAATGTAACCAATTATATGACTTCTTATTAACTTCTTGCTTACATGGACTCACGACTTCATAGTATACTATGAAATACCATTTCAGGAACCAGACTAATCAATAAAACAAAAAGCAGTGATGTAATACACCGATGTATTCATGTGCACATTATGGTTGTTGAAACTAGTTGGAACGATCTTTCACATGTTGGACATCTTGAAAATAAATGTTTTTTTTTAAAAAGAATAATGAACAACTTCATTAGAAAAAGTGCATAATTAAAAATTATTATCGATGTTTATTAATGGTGTATCTTTTTATACATGATTTAAGTATGACTTATAAATATCTGTAACTTTGCAAAACATTAGCATTACTGTCTATGGAAAGTGAATTAATTTTCTGTGTTCCAAGGTAAGTGACCTACTTTTATAATGAGGGTATTGTGACCTACTTTTGTAATGAGGGTATTGTACTCTTCAAGATGTGCCCATTCACAAAGTATGAGGATTGCAAGAATAACAGTATCCAAACAGAATGAAATTAACTTGTCGTCATGAACTATAAGAAGAAAATACAAAAATTTCAAATAACATACCATGTACAAGTTATTCCCCCTTGGCCCTCTCCCCAAAGGTAGGTGCTATGAAAGCAACTCAAAATGTTTGCCTAGGACCAAGGATAAAAATGTTCTTAGGATGCAGTGTGAATGTATACCAATGAAAACTGAAAAGTAACAATAAAGAAACAAATGAAGTCTTCAATTGAGAACTACCTGCACGTCTTGGGATATACACAGGCAGTGTTGGCTCAGTAAGGATGTCCTTGAACTGTGCCTTAACCCTGACTAGGTAATCAAGGTCAGGTCGAAGGTCAGTTAAACGTGCACTGCATGATGGATGGTTTGCCAAAATTGGGGTCCAGGTGGAGACACCAGGTGGTGTTTGTATCTCTATGTGGTATGTAACTGGTGCTGCGATTCCTCCACCTGGGAATACAGCTGGTTGCCATGTCAACATGATGGCATTGGCTGAGACATCTTTCACCAATGGCTCATGGTGTGGGAAAGTTGGAACTGAAGGAAGAAAAAGAAAAATATAACAATATAAAGTTAAACCTTTGAAAACTGATAACAAAATAATACTTGTATGTGAAAGGATTATCATTACATATAAAATAATTTGCGCCATGTTTATTTCTACAATGAACTGATAAATTATCAGTTTTAAGTTCAACTCACTAAAACTCTCACTTTAAAGTTTAAATAAACATTAACTTCTAACACAATCACAACCATAGAGATTATAGTACCTGGCCTTCTATAGAAAGTAACTGGCAAGCTTGGCTCACTAGAAACAAAGTCAGTCACTGCTCTCACACGGAACTTGTAGTCATGGTCCGGTCGCAGGCCAGTGACAGTGTAAGTTGTATCTGGAATACGTCTACCCACAGGAACCCAGGTTGTGCTCGGTAACTCCATCATCTCGAGGCTATAGTACAGTGGCATCCTCTGTCGCTGGTAAATTGGAAATTCTGCTGGTGGCCATGACAGCTGAACTGAATCAGGGCCATGTTCACGCAACTTGGGCTCTTGCATATGCATTCGAGGACGAACTATAAGAAATGTAATGCCGACGCTTATTACTTTCAGCTCATATGTGGCATTTGTTACTAATTCTGCCACAAGATATTGCTATCATAACTCCAAATGAAAAGACTTTAAACTCTAGGTTTTAGAAGAAGATGATCTTGATATGTTAATTATAAAAACTGGCAGCTTACTTGTAGACAAAAATTACACAATTAAAATATTCTTATAAATATGAATAATATTAGAAATAAAATTAGTTTAGAATCTTTCTTCTCTGGCAGTTCAAATCAATAGAATAAATGTAAATTTTGAATTTATTTCTAAAGACAGACCACATATGGTAATGCAAGGTTTAAAAACATTTTCTTATTTATGTTCCTTGCATATTCACATTTAATAGAGTTTTACATTTCATGTTCTCTAATATAACATGTCAAAATGAGGTTCATGAACATGTCAGCTTTATGCTCCAATTTTTGACTGGACCATCAATCACATAGTGAAAACACTGCTTTACTTAATACAACATTTTCTATGGCCAAATGTGAAACTTCCACAGAGTGTATGTTATTAACTAACAACATCCAACTAATTGTATATTTTTTCTCTAAAACTCAGTTTATAACTTGCCGTAATTACCGTGTATATAGGTCATAAAATTCAATATTTAGAGTTATTTCATCAAATCGTACATCTCAATGCAAAAGTCTCATCAAATTCTTAAAAACGTAACCAATTTAGATTTTAGATTAATGATGAAACTAATGGTGAGAACTGTAATATTCAATGTATCATATATACTCACCTGTAAGTCAAGTCCAACTGGAAATGACATAAATCCTGATCTGTTATCACATACCGAGTACCCCTAACATTATGCAATAACAGATCCTGATCTGTCATCATATACCAAGTACTCCTAACATTATGCAATAACATATCCTGATCTGTTATCACATACCTAATATTCCTAACATCATGCAATAATGGATCCTGATCTGTCATCACATACTGAGTACTCCTAACATCATGCAATAATGGATCCTGATCTGTCATCACATACTGAGTACTCCTAACATCATGCAATAATGGATCCTGATCTGTCATCATATACCAAGTACTCCTAACATTATGCAATAACAGATCTGGATCTGTCATCACATACTGAGTACTCCTAACATCATGCAATAATGGATCCTGATCTGTCATCACATACTGAGTACTCCTAACATCATGCAATAATGGATCCTGATCTGTCATCACATACTGAGTACTCCCAACATTATACAATAACAGATCTGGATCTGTCATCACATACTGAGTACTCCTAACATTATGCAATAATGGATCCTGATCTGTCATCACATACTGAGTACTCCTAACATCATACAATAACGGATCCTGATCTGTCATCACATACTGAGTACTCCTAACATTATGCAATAATGGATCCTGATCTGTCATCACATACTGAGTACTCCCAACATTATACAATAACAGATCTGGATCTGTCATCACATACTGAGTACTCCTAACATTATGCAATAATGGATCCTGATCTGTCATCACATACTGAGTACTCCTAACATCATACAATAACGGATCCTGATCTGTCATCACATACTGAGTACTCCTAACATTATGCAATAACAGATCTGGATCTGTCATCACATACTGAGTACTCCTAACATTATGCAATAATGGATCCTGATCTGTCATCACATACTGAGTACTCCTAACAATATACAATAACAGATCTGGATCTGTCATCACATACTGAGTACCCCTAACATCATACAATAACGGATCCTGATCTGTCATCACATACTGAGTACTCCTAACAATATACAATAACAGATCTGGATCTGTCATCACATACTGAGTACCCCTAACATCATACAATAACGGATCCTGATCTGTCATCACATATTGATTGCACCTAACATCATGCAATAACCTATATGGGTCTGTACTGTTTGCAGCTGGACACAGCATATACATTATTCTTCAGCACTCTGATAAATCATAATTCAATAAATATTGTATATAAATAAATATTTGAGTAACTAACCAACAATTTCCTATTATGCCACACATACAGCAAAATGTGGCTTTTTAGAACAGTGTCCTCTCTTGAGAGGGGTTTCTCATATAAAGATTATCATTGTCTTTAATAAAAAGCTAACTATTAAATATATTCATTGTTTTAAAAGTTCTCACCTGGAATAGTTGACAGTGATACTGGATGTGTAGGCTCATAATGATGACCTCCAACCTCAGGGATGACCCGAAATTTGTAATCCTTAGTAGGCTGTAAACCAGTCACTCTATACGATGTGTCTGTCAAACCGCTGGCTAGAGGGACCCACTCTAGACGAGGTGGCTCTTGTCTCTCAACTTTGTATCTGATTTGTTGACTGGTGTCCAGGACTGGTGGTCGCCATGACAACCGCAAGCCATCAGGTTCAAAATCAGTTATCTCCAGCTGACCTGTGTACAGTGGTCTTATTGGAGCTGCAATGAGATAGATTTGCACATGATTTGGTTCACAAAGACTCAATGTTCAAATTGTTCACATCTATTTGACAAATTTAGAACATGTTAGAAGTCAAACTTTTTGCTGGACTCACAAGAATGGATACAAGAATATTACACAATTTTCAGGAATAAAATGTGAAAGTTAATATAAAAAATAAAATAATTTCATAAAAGTTTTAAAAAATATGTAGGTGCTTATGTTTGCAAGTAAATATGCTGACCGAAACATCTAAATAAAAGTATGGTCGAACCTTGAAAAATTAATATAATTGTATGAAAACCTAACCACATCATCTGCATATGCATAAAACATATATACCAAATTTCAAAGGTTGATTTCAAGTGGTTTCTGCTAAATTTTGCAAACATAAAGTGTTCTAAATAATATCGTTAATTAGACTGAGCAGATTAAGGAGAAAGCAAGATTTCACTACTATATATTTCTTACAAGTATTCCAACAAAATAAATTGTTTATCAAAAAGGTTTGATATTGTCCATTGATTTGCATCTAATCAAAACAATGAAAACATTTAACATACCGGTAGAAAGCTGTCTGTAAGATACTGGCAACACTGCTGATGGCTGACTAATTCCATAAGGACTCAAAGCTCGCACTCGGAACTGGTAATCTTGATCTGGCATAAGTTCAGTCACACGGTAACGAGTCATTGGTATGCCACTTACTAGAGTACGCCAGTCAGATATATGTGGAACTCTGTACTCAAGCATGTACATCAGTGGCTCATCCTTGATGTCAAATGGTGGGATGTCAACACGTTGCCATGACAACTGCATGCTTTGTGTGTCAGGTTCATAACGTTCAACTTCCAGGCGGTCAATTGGAGTTCTAGTCTTAGCTATTAATAGAAGAATGCAGATACAGAAAATTATTTGACGGAATTTCTGACTGGCAAAGAAAGATCATGAAAAATATGGACAAGTTCTCTGCTGAAGTCAATGCCTGTAAATGAACTGAGACAGTCTTTCAAATGATTGATCCTCTTCTTTTTACGAGAGATTCTATACAGATGTCCATTGATCGAATATTGACAGTAAAGTGAAAGTTCAAACAGGTTAATGCAGGACAGTGAACAGGTTAAAACTGGATTCTATGTACTTACATAAGATATTAAAGGATACTGAGCCAAGATAGGATATCACGGTAAACTCTGAGCTAAAGAAGGATATCAAGGTATACTCTGAGCCAAAATAGGATATCACGGTATACTCTGAGCCAAAATAGGATATCACGGTATACTCTGAGCCAAAATAGGATATCACTGTATACTCTGAGCTAAAGAAGGATATTGAGGGAATGACAGCAGATGGATGAGCATTGAGAACAATGCCATATTTAATTCAAATGTAAATCACTATATTTTATGTGTCCTGAAATTCAAGTCAAATTTTTAAGAAATTTATGTCAACAACATAAAACTTGAGCATATTACTGATAAACAAAATAAAAACATTTCTTGGTCATGCTTTATGTAAAAGCTGATGAAATGACAGCAATTTTCTGAAACAAGGTGGTTAACGGCAAATACTAGCAAGATTACAGTCAATGGCACTGATAAACCAGTCTCATTACCTTTTTGCTACTCATTAAAACCTTGACCTTTTGAGCCATGACCTTGTCTATCATACTGTATAAGCTGTGGGACCATTGTAAAGTTTCATCAAAATATCTTTAAGGATTGACAGTGTAAGCCTGGATAAGGACACAACCAATTATTTACATTATCCCTTGATGTGGCCATGGCCTTGACGTAAATGCTTGTGATACTGTCAAGTCTAAATATAGAAAAGGCCCAAATTTACAACAATAATTTAAAATAAGAACACCTGACCAAAATTTTCACTAAATGAGCCACATAGCAATTTTATTTCTCACTCATGGAGCTGTTTAAAAACTTGACATGTTTTCTACTGTCAGTCAGCACAAGTTATAAAAGATTGGCAGCTTGCAGGATAAATACAAACAGTTGGCAGGTAGACTCAAGACCATGGGCTGTATGCTGGACAACCCTGGTATTTAAATGGCAAAACGATATAGGTCACTTATATATTTTCCATTCCTGTGACCTTGACCTTTACCTTATGGTCATAGTATATAAAAAAAACTGCCAAGGCACAATTTACACTGAATAACTGGTTACAGTTTCAGTAATTATTTTTAGTGGTTAAAAACTAAACTCTGCATAAGAATGTTGGACTTTTTTTTGTTAGATTTTGATAAAGAGGCAAGGACCTTGCTTTGGCACACAACAGCCTTGTTTTGTTTTTGTGGGTTTTAATGGCACTTTTAACACAGCATTGGCTTCATCATACGGACGAAATGGATGCCTTCCCCAAGGATACACAGAGACAGCAAGGATACACAGAGACAGTTGACCTGGTTAAGGTATCAAATCTGCAACCCTTGGATAACAAGTCTGACTTTGTACCAAATGAGCTATCACAGCATCTCTGCAGTGCATAACACAATGTCTAGTCATGATATATACTTGGACAAGAATTACAAAGTTTCTGACTGGACAGGCAAATGTTTACAGATGAATGTACACTGGAATCAGTGAAATGATAAGCAAACTTTGGCATAAATATCAGGCAAATTTTGACACAAATGTAGGTCTGTCTTTCTAGTATGCTTCTCTATGTAATCGTAGGTCAAGACCAACTACAGAGATGCCGACCTGCCATCACATAATGCACCAACAGATGTGGGTCAATGCAGCTTGTTAACAGTAATTAGGAGGTCAACACAGACCCTGGTCTCCTGGTGCATCATGCAAGGGTGGATCAGGGTCTATGTTATTTGCAGTTTGCAAGTATATAGAGTAATTCATGTTGACAGGGTTACTTATGTTCTTAACCTCAGTACAATTTTTGGTGGAAGCATTTCCTTGCTTACATTCCTAAAATGGTATACTAATATATTTGCATTTATAGTGAATAACCCTTACAATAAGACAAGGAAGGCAATAACCACATGTGCTGCCAAAAATTTATTGATATGAACAGCTTCTTACCTTGCCACCAAACTGGAAGGATGGTAGGGGAGAGAAAATGAAAAAAATGGGTGGAATTGTAATATCATCACATATACGTTTTTTTTTTAAACATGAATATCTTTACTATAAATTAAAACATTCTTCCAATATATATATACATATATATATATATATATATATATATATATATTGATTTTCCTTCTTAATTTTCTCTTAGCATATAATATCTATTTCTGTCCATAAGGTCTCAAACACTACTGTTTCTCAAATGTGCAAATTTGTAAAAACAATTGTGTGACATTCAATCCTCTTGTCTAATAGGATTATACTGATCAGAAACTTTGTTTAATAGTTATCATAAAATTTTCACTTCTTACAATTTTATTATTTTACAGACATTAAATTTCAGCAAAGTAATGCCTTCTTAAAATGTGATTATTTTACAGACATGAAATTTCAGCAAAGTAATGCCTTTTAAAAATTTTATTATTTTACAGACATGAAATTTCAGCAAAGTAATGCCTTCTTAAAATGTGATTTTTTTTATAGACATGAAATTTACGCAAAGTAATGTCTTCTTAAAATTTGATTATTTTACAGACATGAAATTTACGCAAAGTAATGTCTTCTTAAAATTTGATTATTTTACAGACATGAAATTTACTCAAAGTAATGTCTTCTTAAAATTTGATTATTTTACAGACATGAAATTTACGCAAAGTAATGTCTTCTTAAAATTTGATTATTTTACAGACATGAAATTTCAGCAAAGTAATGCCTTTTAAAAATTTTATTATTTTACAGACATGAAATTTCAGCAAAGTAATGCCTTCTTAAAATGTGATTTTTTTTATAGACATGAAATTTACGCAAAGTAATGCCTTCTTAAAATTTGATTATTTTACAGACATGAAATTTTAGAAAGTAATGCCAGTAATCAAGATATTACTCAACATTACTACCATCATTATAACATTTCTCATCTTTTGAACCGTAAAATAATTCTGCAAATTCACCATCACTAAGTGCCATTAATTTTTGTTATCTAACACAATTCATAAATTTTATAATACTGACATAGACAAACTGAGAGTCAGAGATCTACTTTACCTAAAGTGGTGTATAGTGATGCGATTGGTGATGGCTCTGAAATTACGCCTGCAGGACTCTTGGCACGAACACGGAACCTGTAGTCACGACCAGGCTTCAAGCCATCAATTATGTATTCTGTGTCATCTAAGTCATAGGCAATCGTGCGCCAGTCTCGTGATGGTTCCTCCATCTCCAGCATGTATAAAAGCGGCTCATCATCATGGTCAAATACTGGTATGTTGACACGCTGCCATCTCAATCTTGCCTGATGGGGTTCTAATTCAACTATCTGTGGTCTCTCAACGGGAACGCCTGTGAACCCTGAAACCCATAGGCCAGACAAAATAGTTACTAAATGTAAAAATTGTTTAAAACATGATTTTTTCAGCTCTACCTCCTGGTAAAACAAAGTTCCCAATATATGAAAAACTGAGTTAATTCACTGATATTGGCAAAGTAATAGATTTAAAGGAATTATGATTAAAACTAACATTTAAATTCATGGTTTGATGTCTGTGTCCTATGGTTTCAACAGTCCTTGTAAGGATTAAATTATATGACATGATGCAATCTTTGTAAGAATAGAGTTATATGACATGACTTGACTAAGTCTTTGTAAGTTATTGAGTGATATGACATTACTTGATACAGACCATGTAAGTTATTGAGTGATGTTACATGGCATGATACAGTTCTTGTAAGTTATTGAAAGAAGGACATAATAGGATATAATGCAGGCCTTGTAAGTATCAAATGATATAACATGACTTGACTTGTAAGTTATTGAATGATGTGACATGGCATGATGCAGTCCTTGTAACTTTAATAAGTGATGTCAGATGATTTGATGCAGTGCTTTTAAGGTAATGAATGATGTGATATGATGCAGTCCATATAAATTTATTGAGTGATGTGACATGATATGATGCAGTTTTTGTAAGGTCAATATGTTATGTGACATGATATGATGCAGTTTTTGTAAGGTCAATATGTTATGTGACATGATATGATGCAGTTTTTGTAAGGTCAATATGTTATGTGACATGATATGATGCAGTTTTTGTAAGGTCAATATGTTATGTGACATGATATGATGCAGTTTTTGTAAGGTCAATATGTCATGTGACATGATATGATACAGTTTTTGTAAGGTCAATATGTCATGTGACATGATATGATACAGTTTTTGTAAGGTTAATACGTTATGTGACATGACATGATGGTGGGGCTTAATAAATTACAGCAGTAATTAGTCATTCTGAATCAGTAATACCAACCCAGTGTCACACATACTAATAATAACTTACGGCGTGCTCTTGGTAACCAAAGTGAATCAGTTGGTTCGCTCACTCCAAACTCATTCTCTGCTCTGACTCTGAATAGATAATCTCTATCAGGCATAAGTTCAGAGAAATAATGAGTAGTGTCCTGGGTTCGGCTTGTGATTGGCATCCATTCTGTTCCAGGCAGTGTTTTGGCTTCCAGGCGATAGGAAACAGAAGGATGTGGTCTGGGATGGATGGACTCCACTGGCTTCCATGCCAACCTGACAGTTTCGTCTCCCATCTCAGTGATAATCGGTCTTGAGACAGGCAGCTTTGGTGGAGCTGAAAAGATAAATCCAAATGAGATAAACTGCACAAGTTTTTATGGTCTGAAATTAAACTAAAAATCTGAGTTTGTAAAACATATAATTTTATCATGTCATCTACTTTTGCATTCTAAACTTCATTTATCTACTGCACATGATTTTTCCTTAATAGTTCTCACAAAGTTTTTGTTTAAAATGAAGTCTGAAAAGTTCATAAACATGTTAACAAAAACATCAAATCTTTGCAGTAATGACCTGAATATCTACCGTACTGAGGTTATCTGTATATGCATACAAATATGTTTACAGGATCTTACTTATCTACCTCAAGTGATTTTCAAATTATTTGTCAAAGAAGTCTAAATCCCAAAATAATAATAAATTGCTGTATTAGCCCAAAATCTAATAGAGTGAACTATTTATTACTATGATAAACTTCATAATATTTAATGTCACTAAGCCCAATAGTTTTTTGTGCTATTGTACTAAAATGTATTTGGGACAAATTATGGATTTATGGTGGTACAGCAACAAACAAATATGCCCCCTTCTGGTACTGCAGTTTGGGGGATGGGTGTACCAACTAATCTAGAACCATTACTGACATAAACATGTATTCAAAATTTTATTTGATTTATATGGACTTTCTTTGTTAAAAAAACTTTCTATATTAAAGAAACTTTCTTTATTAAATGAACTGAATTAGAACATTTGACAGCCATGGATTGTATGTTCCAATGCAACTATTCAAATGCAGATTAGTTACCAGTGCAGTGATACCATTAATCTACATGTAATTTTGTTGTTGTTGGTTTTTTAGTTTTAACACCTAAATGGTTTTGTCATGCCAAGAAGATAAAAACTAAGCGCCTTTCACACCAAGACAGCTGAAGCCACCTGGCCCAAGCAAGTTCTGAACCTGCAACCCCAGGAGTACAGGTCTGATACTCCACCAGCTGAACTACCATGGTTCCCTGTGACATACAGAATGCATGAAAAGTATAATGTGCAAGAATTACCAACTCTTTAAGAAAATTCATAAAATGTTATGATTATCTAAAAAATCTTTGAAATATGATACAAAACCTACCTCTCAGTTCTGGTAGATCCACAAACAATTTCTTAACATCTTCTGAAATATTTAAAAAAAATATTGTGGAATTTTATTTTTTACGAAGTACATTTGTTTTATCTACAGTAGTCCCCCTCTTATACAGCCACCCCTGCTGCACCGGTAAAGTGGCCTTATAAGGCGGGTGGCCGTTCCAGAGGGGGGCTAAATTTATTATGAGAAGTACATGTATATGTAATGTACGTAGTAAGAAAGCTAATACTTCAAAACATTAAATATCTTCGTCTAAATGAAACATTAATCATTAAAAAAACAAATTGTTATAATAACAAATTTATTTCAACTGAATATACGTTACTATTTTTTCTTTCTTGGCGTAAGTGTGATATGCGAGCGGATATTGTTGTTATGCACATTGCAAATGGATTCAAAAACGTCATTTACATCTTGGTACATACATAATTATCTTTCAATTTGCTCCATTTTCCCACTGCTGCTGAATAACCTTCTTACCGGTTATTACTTTGTTTATTCAAATTATTTCAACATAAACTTGTTTTACGAGTCTTTTCTACATAAAATTGTTTGGCATCCCCCCCCCCCAATGTCGTCGAGTAGAATAACTGACTTTCTTCAAAAATAATGTATCCGCTAACGTGATGACATATTAATGTTTGGTAATGCGATTTAATTATGCAGACAAAACTTGTGTCGAGTGTACGAAATACAGCCTTCGTAAAGAAGCCATAATGTGTAGTCACATGATTTTTCCAGTCTTTGTCTAGTGCCCTGTTGTTTTTTTAAGGCTGTCTGTGTGTGCCAATGTACAAAATCTATTTTTAGCCTATGCTGACCTTGCTATGATTATATCAATTACGTCTGGTTATAATCATCAACGAGAAGAACTCGACATAGGTGTTAAACCCCAAACTCTATAATAACATTATTGAGCCCATTTCCTGTAAACATCGACTTTCATAGATAATGATATACTATTAATCTTTAGTCGACACTTTTAACGGCGACTTAACACTTGGAGACGTGTATCTACATTAGAGATATTCAAAATTGCTTACCTTACGTCAAGATTTGAATTAATTATTGGTTCTGGATACATTTAAAGAAATGAAAGTGGCCGTTCATGAGGGGGACATTTTTCAATTTTTGTACTAAAATGCTGGCTGCTGGTCGCGATAGAAGGGTGGTTGCTTTTGAGGGGTACTTTTGAATACAAACTCGTCAGTGCCAAGGGATTCTGGCCGTAAGAAGCGGGTGGCCACTGGTCAGGGGGGCCGTTCAAGAGGGGGACTACTGTACCTAATTTATTTATGAAACTGACAATTCTATAACAGCAACAGCAATGCTAAATAATGACTTCAGTGACATGAAAACTAGGAAAAGCTGATAGCTATTGGGCGTGCCTGACTGCACTGATGAATAAGATGAGCTGTTATATTCAATTTCATTTTTTTTAAAATTATTATAACTGCATGAAACATGTAATATTAAATGCCTTTGTCTCAATAGGCCTCTGTAATCTTTTTTTGTATTTAAAAAAATCTCACTATATATATATATATACACACACACACACACACACACACACACACACACACACACACACACACACACACACACACACACACACACACACCACACACACACACACAACCCTTAATCAACTTACCCTCTCTCTTTGGCAAACTTGTAACTTTAGTTGGTTCACTAACTCCATATTGATTCTGTGCTCGTACACGGAATTCATATTCCTTGTCAGGTCTAAGATTACGTGCAAAATATGTATTTCCAGGAATGCCTGTTGATACTTTTGTCCATTCAAATCCTGGTAGTTCTCTCGACTCAACAATGTATGAAACCCTCCTAGCTTCTGTCGGGAGGTTGGCTGTTTTTGCTGGTAACCATGACAACTTGGCAGCATCACCACGGACATCCAAAAGTGTTGGTTTATCATAAGGAATTGTTGGAACACCTAAAGGTCATGATTGAAAGAAACTGTAAATATTTCCCCATGTAACTAATCTTTCTATGCATCATGTAGAAATTTCTGGCAAATATTTATTTATGAACTAGCATCAAGATTAATAAACTTGGGTTTATTAGGGTGAAAATTTCATTCCATTTGTAACCAGGGTAACAGAATTTAAATTCAAACCCTCAAATGCACAGAAACTAATATAAACAACTTGAACAGAAATATTAAGGATCTGATGAATATTCAAGAATTAGATTACAAATTGTAAAAACAAAAGAGAGTCAAAGAGAAAATAATTAAGGCACATTTTATAGCTGATTAGGAAAAGGGTGAAACCATACCATCAGGCTTGGAGAGGTCTTTGAGTGGACGTTTGGTGGGTGTATAACTCTCTTCATCATGTGATCTTTCCATAGGTATTTCCTTCTCATCTAAAAGCATGAAATTGTTTACAAGCAAGAGTTCAATAGCTGAATTTAGAAACATAAATACCAGCCCCCCCCCCACCCAAAAAAAAATTGCTTCGCTATAACAATAATTCATATATCAAACAGTACCATCATGACTCAATTTTTTCATACAGTAATTCATCAAATTTTCAATCATTCTCACTTCATCAAGTGTAACTAGTCGTGGTTGGCAATTACAGAATGCAACTATTCAATTATAGTAGAGGTCCCCTGCATATATAATACAGTGTAATAATTCACTCTACCATTCATTTATCTGACTTCGAAATTGAATGCACAATACAATGGAAACAAGTAACTGCAGTTCAGTTCTAAAAATGTTTTTTTTTTTACAATCGATGATCTTTGTGTTTTCTTAATGCAACTTGACTGCATAAGATGCATTTTCATGATCAATATTTTAAAATTAGTATTTTGATTTTTAATATTAAAAATAATGAAAAATTGGTCAGACAAGTCAAATGAGAAAATGTTGAATTATTATTTTTGATAACTGAATTTAAATTATTAAAGATTAGTTTTCTTAGCTGTTTGCATTTTTAAAATGAAATCATCCATTAAAAATAAAAGGTTATTATACAGACTACCCTTGTTTACAAAAACAACCCTAGGGCTTACAATAAGGAGATTAATAAATGAGACAGGAAAGCATTCTGCTTTCAGGTTACAGGCTACTTAACAATTACCATGTATGTGAAAATGAGTGTTCATGAAAAGATAGAAAATACTTGTATCTCAAACCAATTAAAATTATCAGTTTATCAGTTATAATGAGAGAATTATTGGTCTTTTTATTTCATCTGATTAACAACATGAGTGCACATATGTATGATGTTATGCAACATAAGACATCATCATCATTCATGTTATGGTATCAATTAATGAAAACTTAACGACAATAAACTACATTTGCTCTCTATGGTGTATTTTTTTTATATAAATGTATGAAAATCCATCTCAAAAGGCTCAAACATAGACATCCTTCAAGTTGGCAGAAAAATGACTTCACCAAATTAAAAATGATACTTTAAAGCCTTTAAAACATGAATAACTTCATCAACCCAGAACTGTTACCTCCACACTTTGACAACATAACTTCATCAAATTACAAATGATATCTACAAGCCTTGACAGAATAACTTCACTGATTTAAAACAATACTTTCAAGCTTTCACAACATGAATGACTTTAAACAAATGAATTTTTAACTGATTAAAGTATGATATGAAACAGATAATATTACATGCTACTGAATGAATTGACCCTATCTTTATATGTCATTGCTGGTAATGTTTTGCAATGCATTATGGGTATGAATGGTATTTTGACTACACTTATTTTAGTGATATAAAGGTTGATATAGTTAAAATAAAACATGGGTATGAATGGTATTTTGACTACATTTATTTTAGTGATATCAAGGTTGATATAGTTAAAATAAAACATGGTACCAGCTTTACCCACAATGCCTTGCATTAGATTACCTACAAAGGCTTACAATAACTGTACATTTGATTTAGTGATATAAGGATTGAGATAGTTAAAATAAAACATGGTACCAGCTTTAAACATGATGCATTATGGGTATGAATGGTATTGTTGACTACTTGTTTTTATATATTGATATAAGGGTTGAGATAGTAAAAATAAAACATGGTACCAGCTTTACCCACAATGCCTTGCATTAGATTACCTACAAAGGCTTACAATAACTGTACATTTGATTTAGTGATATAAGGATTGAGATAGTTAAAATAAAACATGGTACCAGCTTTACCCACAATGCCTTGCATTAGATTAGCTACAAAAACTTACAATAACTGGCCGTTTGAATAGGAATTTCATTGTTTACCATTGTCTGCTATACAATGTACTTCCAAACAACAAACTTGAAATTTACTTACTTGTTAAAACTAACTGGACTCTCCTACATCATGGCTTTTACTTTTGGGTTTTTATGGTATAATTTTGTTTAAAAATTCAGTCTACTGTCAATCTTACCTCCCACTTTGAGCTGAGCTAAGGATGATGATTTCCCAGCGGCATTTGAAGCTATACAGGTAAAGACACCAGCATCACCAGCATTTAGATTGTCAATTATCAAGGTACATACTCCATCATCACGCTTCATGACATAACGTCCACCTGGAGAGATAACTCTTCCATCCTTCATCCTGAAAAAAAAAAAAAAAAAAAAAAAAAAAAAACTTCCCTAAAGCTGCTGGAGACAAAAATGTTGGTCATACACATTTTATAGAGGTGATCTGATTCATATGACAATGATCCTACAGGAACCAATAAATGTTGTCTAGTTTGCAGATAAAGAAGGATACAGCAAGGCTGATGAGGGAAGTATTAATGGTTTTCAATACAAATATTAACTGAAGTCTATATACAGTGAAACAAAGCAAGAGCATGCCCAACTACTATTTTGTGGAGCTTTCTTTTAGCTAGAAAGAAAATATCTTATAGACTGTGGTTTGACATAATTATCATCTTTCTCATCAAAAGTCTTTTATTAAAAATGAAAGGTCAATATATGATTCTAGACAAATGTTTGGTATGTTGTCACATGAGTTCAGCTCTCCTTCACTTTAATATAGTAGCTAGGGCTGATAACTGCTGACCATATTATTTACTGAACTATCGTAAAGTGAGAACTGTTGTAAACTAAATCTCTATCTAGTGAGAAAATGTATGTACCAAACAATAATATAACACAAATTAATTCATTTTATCAATGTTAATGGTTTTAAAAATATCAAAGATGTGATGCTCAGGTTTCTGTGGGTAATGTTTAAACACATATAAATTTCATCAACCAAATTCTAAAACAACAGTTTAAGTTTGATCATGTTATCCATATTGGTAAAGCATTCAATATTATGTTATGCACTACAGCAAAGCACATTAATGTATGCAAGCATACATTCAATATTATGTTATGCACTACAGCAAAGCACATTATAGCACCTTAGAATTGCACAAGTCAATGAAAAAGTAAAGAATTGGTGACTTATGTATAAAGCAACCATTTCTTTGGACTGCTCCATTAATATTTGAGGTGTTTTGCACAATTCATCTTTGATGTCTGACTCATTACCATGGAATACCTTTTGCTGTACAAGATCTCTCCTGTGTTAATGAAAGCACTTACCATGAAATGTCTGGATCAGGTATTCCCATCACTTTGCACTCAAACTTGGCCCTTGTTCCCACAGGTGCTGCGTAATCATTGAGTCTCTTTGTGAATGTTGGGACATACCCATGTTTGGCATCAAATGCATCTGGTTTTGCTCTAAAACAAGAATGTACTACATCACAATTCTGTTAAATTTTCTTTTACTGTCCACTTTAAAAAAAAACACAATCGAGCCAGGGGAAAAAGAAAAGTTTGAGAACTGATTGATAGGCAGACAAGATTGGGATATCCAGACATCAACATCACTGACAGTCTATCTTAACAAGGCTAGAAACAATAATTTGAACTATCTGCTTTATCAAGCTTTCTTTAATAGCTGTTTACCAAGTTGTACTGCAATGTTGCCATCATTAATACATACTGCTCCTTCTTCTAATATTGTATCCCTCTTGAAATGGTTTCCTAACGTATCATAATATACTTTCTGCCCATATCAGACAGCAAAATAAAAATGTTTTGGGTTCGAAAACAACAAAATTATTTCAAAATGTTTCTGGAAACAAACAAATGAATGAAAATTCAAAGCCCAAGCAACCATATGCATACACATAATATGAGATTATCCACTGTTTCACTCAGAAAATTAATCACACGTTGCATGCACATTAATGAAAGAAACTAACATCACTTGCCTAATTTCAATCAGTTTATTTCAGTCCAGAAGAAAATGCAAGCATACAGAAAAACATGACTTTACCTATGAAGTAAAATATTCAACCATGTTTTAATATTCTACCAATACCTAGTTTTAATCTTCTACCATCACCATGTTTCAATCTGATTCCATCACTGTTTTAATCTTATTCCATCACCATGTTTTAATCTCTTACTATCACCATGTTTTAATCTTATTCCATCAACATGTTTTAATCTTATTCCATCACCATGTTTTAATCTTATTCCATCACCATGTTTTAATCTCTTACTATCACCATGTTTTAATCTTATTCCATCACCATGTTTTAATCTCTTACTATCACCATGTTTTAATCTCTTACTATCACCATGTTTTAATCTTATTCCATCACTGTTTTAATCTTATTCCATCTCCATGCTTTAATCTCTTACTATCACCATGTTTTAATCTTATTCCATCACCAAGTTTTAATCTCTTACTATCACCATGTTTTAATCTTATTCCATCACCATGTTTTAATCTTATTCCAATACCATGTTTTAATAACCATGTTTTAATCTTATTCCATCACCATGTTTTAATCTTATTCCATCACCATGTTTTAATCTTATTCCATCACCATGTTTTAATCTTATTCCATCACCATGTTTTAATTTTATTCCATCACCATGTTTTAATCTCTTACCATAACCATTTTTTAAACTTATTCCATCACTATGTTTTAACAAATTTAACCTGATGGGGAAAAAAATACCAGCCCCCTCCCCAAATTTTCTTATTATAAATGTCAGTCTGTTGTGGATCTTGATGTGGAAAATATAACAACTCAACAGCTCCATCTGGCTTAAAAGGAACCAATGAATTACCTCCCCTATGCCAGGAATAAACCAATCAATCTATTAAATAATTGATCATCTGATCTAAAGCCCATACAATATATTACATACAGTTTCTTTCTTAACATAAATTCTACACACCCTGCAGGACTTGTTCCTAAGATCATTGATTCTGGTGTCTCTCTAGATTTCTTGCTTTCCCTGACATACATGTTGGCACTGCAGTAGACCTCTCCTTCGTTGTTAGATGCTTTACATGTGATCTTCCCATCATCTTCAAACCTCACCCCCTTCACTGTCAGGGTATGAATATCCCCCTCTCGTGTGATGACAAACCTTTTGTTGGACTCCTGTAAAAAAATCTGGACTGTTACATGCACTTAATTGGAAAAAGGGATAATAATGTCCTCTCATGGCTGTTCCATTCAACATGGTACCCAGGGAAGGCAGATTTTTAAAACTATGCGTCATAGTACTTTGAATTCAAAGAGTTAGTTCACACTAAAATGAGAAGAAAATTCTAAATCGCATCTATGGCCGAGTACCCCATATTAAAAGTGCTTTCCCCAGGTCACAGGTATGATTAAATGGAATAGCCCTCATACCCTTTTACCTCTCCATTGCTAAAATGTTTGCACAAGACCACAACTCAACCTAAAGTATCTCTAAATGGGGATTGGATTGAATCCTAATTAAACTGATGTATACCTTAATGGGGATTTATTTGTACAGGCTAACAAGGAATAGAGTAATAGGCCTTTTTTTTGGAAGTAATCTGATCCACTGGCAATACAATTTACGAAAGTAAAACACCTAACAATTGACATTACGCAGATTTCTGTGATTTAGGATGGCAAGCTGAGGTGTAGAGGAAAATATATTTTACAGCTGAGTCTCTTTGGTCATGGAAAATCTTTTTAGGACTTCATATGAAATCCTCTGTTAAATATCAAACAACTAATGATTATCAAAACCTATCGTTTCTTCTCGGATTTTATTTCCAAAGCAAAATAACTTGCACATTACAGCAAATAAAAACTATGCTGTTTGAAAATTGGGATCTAAGATATCATAAGGAAGCAGACTTACGGGTATAGGCTTGTGGTCAAAGAGCCATGCTATTGTTGGGCTGGGCTCTCCAACAACAATGCACTCGAACTTTGCCTCATCACCCTCACGGGCACTGATATGGTCAAATCTCTTCAAAAACTTGGGCAGAATCGGTCCCTTCAATTTGTCCTCTAAAACTGTCAATGTGGCACTGCACTTGGCTTGTCCCAGATGATTACTGAAATATCAAAACATGGAAACAATGAAAGAAATATGAAACCCTAAAAACCCAATACCCTTGGGACCAAATTTTAATTTTATTTTTGTGAGATTGTCAGTTTACTGATGGTATCACATCATGGACAAATGTCCTTTCATATAGAACCAGATTTGCAAGAAAACCTCCATCAATATCGGACTTCATTTTTATGACCACAAACAATCCATTAGTTTTTAATACAAACAAAAAAATATATAAATATTTTCATGTCATTGGAGAGTGACAGAGATAATTATGTTCTTATGTGAAATAGGAAAACTACTAATATGACTTAAGCTAGTTGTTCTGGCATCTTAACAGTCATGATTACTCAGAGGCTTTTGTACAAGCATTTTTCTAGAAATTGTAAAATCTGGCTTTTGGAATACTGTTTAGCTGGTATCTGTCAAAAAAACGTCTCATAAGTGGGACCACAGGCCTGGTTATCAAAACCCGGGTATTTAATTTAAAACATTGAAGAACACAGGCCTAGTTATCAACACCCCAAGGTATTTCATTTAAATACTAAATAACACAGGCCTGGAAATAAAAACACTAGGTATTTCATTTAAAATACTAAAACGCAGGCCTGGTTATAAAAAACCTAGGTATATAATTAAAAATAATAAAGAACACAGGCATGGTTATCAAAACCCCAGGTATTTAATTAAATATACTAAAGAAACAAATGTGTTATTGATCATTTATGCCATCTCTCACAATTAGATAATAAGCAGAAAAATATAGCCTTCTAAACTGGCATATCTACAAATGGTCAAGTTGTTTGCAATTTACCTTAAAAGTTGTTTCATCTTTAATGTACATAGTTTTTAGATTTGTGTATTGTCAGCCATTATTTACATTATACAATGTCAGGTATTTTTACCTCATGTGCTCTTTGGGCATTTCAAGCTCATTGACTATTATTTTCAAGATTTCTGTCTAATCCCTCTTTATAGCATATTTGAGGTATAAAAAAAATACAAAACATAATACATAAAACTGCTTTTCCTTGTTCATTTAATACAAGGATATACAAACTGAGTCAATTATTACCTGATATGACATGTGTATTCTCCAGCGTGTTCCCGCTTGGTTGATTTTAATTCCAGACTAACCATGCCATCTTGATGCCGCATCTTTATGCCAGGTCCCTCCCTTATTTCCATGTCATTCATGACCCATGTCACTGCCGGCACAGGACGGCCCTCAATAATGCATTTAAACTCTGCAGGTACTCCCTCTGTTACTTTCTGATCATAAAATTTGGTCAAGAAGTTTGGAGCTAAATCCCCCTCCTCTTTATCAGCCTTCAGTGCTGAAAAATAATTTGCTGAGGATATAATTATTATCTACTTGTTCATTTTGACTGCAGTGTGAAACTTTCAAAGGGCCAATTTCCATAAAATGGATGTTGAAGTTAAAAATACTTGGGATCCAGGAATGGCAGTTTTAATGTGGAGAAATCATTCACTGATGCAGTTTATCATTTTGAATTGTTTTCATAAGAATGCTTTAAGAAAGATGAGTAACTTGGCATATAATGTTTTCTAAAGTGCCTTCTCTGGGTATCGTGTATTTAAATGGAACATCCTTTCTATGAATATTACAAATCTCTATACAAGTCTGATAAATAATGTGTACATGGATTGATGTGTATATCACAAAGTTTTCATACTGGTAAATAAATATTAAAGAAGGTATGAAAAAAACACACACACACACACACACACACACACACACATCTGTGTGTGTTTGTGTGTGTATATATATTTTGCCTTGATTCTGCCTTAATTAGTATACATGTTGAATTGTCCACTAAGTTATCATAAAGTCTACAAATCATGCAAAAGCATGGTGATGTGCTAAGCTTGTGTTGCATTCACCAGATTTTAAATTTCAAAATTTAAAAAGATCCATCGCCTTGAACCATTTACAGTCACTTAAAGTCCCATCAATAAAGCCTGCTTCACCTAATATCTTTAAAATTATTTACAGTACAGAATGACCCTCTAGCCAATATTTTTGTTAAAAATAATGAATTTGCACAACATGTTTTCAAACTGAAAAAAAAAAACAACAGCATCCATTGTTTTGGAAATCAGTCATATACAGCTGCAATATGACAGTATCTGGCAAGTACACAAAGGTCTATGATGAACAAGTGCAAGTCTATGATGGACAAGTGCAAGTCTATGATAAACAAGTGCAGGTCTATGGTGGACAAGTGCAAGTCTATGGTGGACAAGTGCAAGTCTATGATGGACAAGTGCAGGTCTATGGTGGACAAGTGCAAGTCTATGATGGACAAGTGCAAGTCTATGATAAACAAGTGCAGGTCTATGGAAAAACAAGTGCAAGTCTATGGTGGACAAGTGCAAGTCTATGATGGACAAGTGCAGGTCTATGGTGGACAAGTGCAAGTCTATGATGGACAAGAGCAAGTCTATGATGGACAAGTGCAGGTAAAATGGACAAGTATACTCTTGCGCTATTGTTACGCAGAAGCATTCTTTTAAAAAATATTCCCAAATTTGGATGATGTGTGTGATAAAAGAGATGATAACAAAAACAAACAATTCCTATTGATTTTTTTTACATGTACTAAATAGGTGCAATCCATATGCAGGGAAGCAAAAAATGTAATTCTGTGAAAAACAGTGAAATGATTATGCTAGAAGCATAATGGTTGGCATGTATGCAACAAATTATAGAAATAAAATTGTAAATAATAATTTGTTACCTATCACATTGAGGTAAGCCTCTGTCATTGCCTCTCCAAACTTGTTTCGAGCCCAGCAGGTGTATCGTCCTGTATCTTCAATCTCCACATTTTGTATCAGCAAGGAGTAGATCTCATTGTTGAAATTCAGAAGCTTGTATCGCTCACCAGACTCTACCACTTTACCATCTCGCATCCTACAAATAGCCATTGTTTTGTGTTTTTTCTAAATTTGTTGTGCATGTCACAGAGAAAAATTATCCATTGTCAATTACATACATTTTCTCAAAGTATAAACGCTCTTTTTTTGAAATGATAATATAAAAAAAGACATTAAATAGTTGTTTTGACACATTGTTTATGTTTTTAAAAATGCAATTTAATTTACCGTCATCATGCTGTGTCTACTGTTATTCTTTAAAGTATTTGTACAACAATAAATTGGCAGATTTGAAAATGTATGCATTATACTAGTCCATTATTTTGTTTGCTTTTTCAGCTCTAACATTTACAAAAAGGAATGCAGAAGAATAACAATACAAGCATTGGAATATGATGTGTGCTTAAATATGTTTCATACATTTTCCTGCTTGTATTAAGAAAATTATTTACTTATTAATGCTTATCATTAAACATTACTAAATTTGTTTCAATATTTTGAGAATGGCCATAGAAGAGCTGTAATGATCAAAAAACGCCAATATTTGAGCTTTCTCAATTGCTTAATACTTATATTTTAAGACTGCTGTACAACCAAAGTGACATACAACCAAAAGTGATGCCTAACCAATTCTTTTTACAACCAAACATGTCAAACAATCAAGTGAACAAAAATTAAAGTCATTATTATTTTTTTTGCCCTTGATTTGATTTTAATCATTCTGTAATTTAAAAATATTTGCTTGTATTTCTACATGACTGCATTTTCATGATTTAATTATAAAAAGCATCCACAGCTGCCAAACAGTTAACAATACAGAAATATTCCCAAATACATCTAAAGTACAGAGTAAAAGTGAATCAATTAAATATGGTATAAAGCAAAACAACAAATTTATTTGAGCTACCCACCAAACAATATCTGGTCTGGGATATGCAACGAAGTGAATCAATTAAATATGGTATAAAGCAAAACAACAAATTTATTTGAGCTACCCACCAAACAATATCTGGTCTGGGATATGCAACGACTCGGCAGTCAAAGCGGGCAAGTCGACCCTCCTCAACATGGCAGCTACTCATCTGGAAAAAGTATGATGGTGTGTTGAAGTCCAGGTCCATGGGGGACTCAGGAGGTGCTGCAACATTTGGCGCTTCTCTGCCTGTTATAGGTGCACAATAAGACATGAAATATTTTAAGGTTCTATGCCTTATCTTGACTTGTCACAATAGCAATGTTAATTAACCTCCTGGAATATTAGAGAGTGAATTGCCTAAAAATTAAAACAGATTTTATTTTTTATTCTTATTTCTTTAAAAAAAATCATTGTCATTCACAGAGAACTAAAGTATGGAGTGGTGTAATATAGATTTGAAAATTGCTTGCTGCCTGATTAGAGCAAAATACATACAGTAGCAAGCATGCCTTGTCCAGCCTCCTGACTAATCCAAACAGTAATAATTAAATACTCTTTTAAACATAACTGGATAAAGTGACTGAATTCTTAATTAGTACTTTTAAATTCATCTCCTACCTTTACAATGATTGTAATGATTTTATTGAGGTGTCCATTCTAAAGAGTTTAAATTAGAATTACACTATATGGAACACAATATGGGGCCAACATGTAAAGGAAGTTTTGTGATTTTCTGTTTTTTCGTTAGGCTGCAATGTTTATAAAAATTGTAAAATATGGTATAAAGCAAAACAAGAAATGAAATGACTGAAATGATAATCTAAGTGATTCTAAACTCAAATTTCCACCAATCCGATTGCTAGGTTTACAGCTGACGTTTATCAGTATTTAAACCATTGAAAATGTGCATGTCCTACCTCACTCAACTTGTGACTGTTTCATTTGCAGTATGTACTTGAGAACTTTTTTCCCCAAGGATTCTGTTTTTTTTTTTTTTTTACATGTATGAGAATTAAGATTCATCATTATCATATTAATTCACACTACTATATGTCACAAATTTCGAAAAAGACTTGCTTCTATTTTAATGAGCATAACTACCCTATAAACCTTGTAATAATTATTCACTATTATTTGTATGATTGACTTATTCATGTTATTATCATGTGTGTCACAATTTATTTGAGACATAAGGAATATCATTTTCGAGACTGCCAACTCGATATTCTGCAAGGGAAATCCATATTCTTCCTGGTTCCGATATGGCTACATGACCAAAACTTTATAATTTACTTTATGTGACTAACTCTGTTCTCTGGGAGTTTTTGTAGGATCCACACTTATTCAAAGAAAATGCAGTAGCTTACAAACTTAAAACGTTATTTTTTAGAATAGTATAGTTTAAAAACTTGAAATAACCATTTTTCAACAGAATATGTAAATCAATTTAATCTGTAATGCTGTGTAACACATGGTGCTGCCATTTCTCATCAACTTCAACATTTTCGTAGTAATGCCAAAAATCAATATGAAAATCAGTCAGCTTTAATGAATGAACAGAAAAATCTTACTAAAGTATTCTTATGTATAAATTTGAAAATACATTTACAACAGATTTTTGGAATGGGTAACTACTGCATCTGGCACTGACAGCCATGTTTGTTTATATGGTTATAAATATTTTAAATGTTTACAGGCAGTAAACTAAACTAAACCATTTACACATGAAAATGTTTCAGTTTTATTTACACTGATTATAATTTAGATGAAGTCCAAACCAAATGAAACTGTTGACACATATAACTTAATTTTACTGACAATAGAATTAACTAAACTATTTTACTGACAATAGAATAAACTAAACTATTTACACATGAAACTTTTTACAGGCAGAAATCTAAACAAAACTGTTTACACATGTAAATAATTCATCCTTATTTACTTAGATTGTAATGTACTGTAAAGTCCAAACCACCACAATGAATTTCTGATGCATTCTCTATGCATGTTGCATCGAAAAGACTACACTGCTAAAATGTAATTACCATCTCTGAGTGTCAGTTCTTCTGAGCTCATGACCGAGCCATTGACATTCATTGCCCGAGCGGTGTATAACCCAAGGTCATCTTCCGTGACACTTGGGAAAATGAGCATATTCATTGCTCCATCCACAACAACACGGCATCCATCAGTGTCTTTCAGCGGACGGTTGTTTTTTAACCATAAGACCTTGGGAGCTGGATTTCCCGAAACAACACAAACAAGCTCTGTAGTGTCACCAACTGCAAAAGAAAAATGGTGCCTGTCAATAATTCTTCTTCAGATAAATACAGTATGTAACAAAATTTTGAAATCATCCATTTTTTCAGCAGTTCAATTGGCAGCAAAACATATGTATGATTTCCTCATTGACAATATGCATGCAGCACACCTTCACCATTAGGTCCTTAATTATAATGCAGTACAGCATTCCCTCATTATCAGGTTGTTCTTTATAACACACTGAACATGCAACTGTGAATTTTACAGATGTTATTGCAGCCCATAACTCTGTGCACAGTTTGCATGGCACAAAACATATTCAATCAACTAATGTGTTATAACAAGGACCATAACTCTGTGCACAGTTTGCATGGCACAAAACATATTCAATCAACTAATGTGTTATAACAAGGACCATAACTCTGTATTAAATTACCTGTTTTGTACATGATTGATTTTTAATTGAGATAATGGTTACAGATAAAGAGAGGCAAGGTTAATTTAGGGTTGAGTAGTGAAGAAAAGACAAAGTGGAGACAATCCTGAAATTTCTGGGCCATTTGAAATAGTTCCAGAAATAGTTAAGAAAGCACATAAATTATCAAGTGTTACTCAAACCTGGATAAGCATGGGTTAATTTTCAGTGGTTAGATTAAGTTAATCCTGACTGGCTAAACTAAATAAGGTGTGTGTATTTCTCAGACAAACTTCAGTAGTCTCCCTTGAAATTTTAATCAGTTTCAGTTTTTTCTGCAGAAGATCAAGTTCTCGTCTACATGATTAGTAGATTATACTTTCTTGTTAAACTTGTCAAAGAGCGGGGTGTCTAGAAGTTTAGAGACATGGAAATTAAAGTACAATAGCCTGCAACTCAGAAAAGAGCAGGTCTTAAAAAGGTGTAAAGGTAATGTCTCAGTCTCATATAATCTGTTCATTGATATAAATTTGTATTATTTGTATTAATTTATTTATTTTAAATTCACAAATCAAGTTTCATACAGTTAGGAGGCTAATTGCATTTACTTTTCTTGACTGTTGAAAGATACAAATATCAAACTATGAAAAAAGTCTGCTAGATAAATCTAAGTCACTGAGCGCTTGGATTTACTCAGCATATATGTTTATTATAAGCACCCAAATAATCCATACTGCACCATCCGAATATTATGGTTAGAACTTGATACATTTTTAATCAGAATCAATTAGTTATGACTCAATTACGTGATTGTTTCGGGCATCAAGTGCTTATGTAAAATTCCTGGGTTTTTCCAGACTTTTATCAATAAGTATTTGCAAAATTCAAGGACTTTTCATGGTTGGAAATATAGTTTTAATTTCTTATGACTTATTCTCGATTTCCAGGTAGCATGGGAACCCTGTATTAAGTTGAATATGGTCACTAATCCCATTTTGATTAAGTATTAGCATAATTAAATACATAATTTATTTGTTTATGAGGCAGTCTCAGTATAAGCTAATTCACTATGGTCCTTATAGACAGCATTATAATGAGGGAGTGTAATACAATAATGTAACTAATACAATAATGTAACTATCATGATACCGTAGAACCAATCTTGAAAGACCACCACTTCTGCCAAAAAATAATAATCTCTCAAGACAGGTGGTCTCTCATAACAGATCATAACCCAATATAATCAATAAATCTGTGCGCTGAGATTCTGGTCTCCCAAAACAGGTGGCCTCTCATAGCAGTGGTCTCTCAAGACAGGTTTTACTGTATTAATAAAAATGAAAATATTGGCAATACAGCACTCTCTCACTATACGTATAGTATTATCATTAGAGAGAACTATAGGAATATCTAACTATGTTGATATTAATATGAATGAAAGTTTTGAAGTTTTAAATAAATCCTATGCAGAATTTACTGTGATAATTTGTACTGGCTCATATCTTATATTTTATGTTAAAATAATGAACGACCCCATTTCTGAAGATTTGATCAAGTCAAAGTTTAGGCTGTCATACTTACGATTACAGGCAACCTTTTTGAGTTTCTTTTTAAACATAGGTCGAGTGGTTCCGTCATTGTATTCTGGAGCAACACTTCTGTCATCCGAAAGTTTGTCTGAAGGAAAGATGTACAAAATAGGACTTGAGCATTTTCCTCTAAATAATTTGTTTAAACATCATAGTCTAATATCTCATAAATGGCACTTAGTTGATTTTAGCTATCGATTTTAATTAGGTGGAGGATTTTTTTTTTTTTAATTTGGTGGAAGACAAACAGGTACATCGAATTTAATTTTCTTGTGGTACAACTGAGGACACTGAGGAATGCTGGGTAATGGGGGGTTAATTACATGTATCATGAAGCTGATAGTGAAATGAGAGTGATGACTGGCATAAAAACATCAAAGTTAATTATTCATGCATTTGCAGTAATTGATAATTTCTTTATATAATAAACTAATTACATGGGCAGTGGAAATAATTGATCATTTCTCTTAAAATTAATTATTTTTCATAACATGTTACATCTATCCAGATCTAACCAGTTCAAAAGTATGGAGATTTCATTTACAGTAGACATATGGGAATGCTGGATGCTTGGTGATTAATTGCCATGAAGAAGAGACCACCAACATTAAACTAATATCTGGCACAATGCCATATTTAGAATCCTTTGACTTATGCCATTTCCATCTCATAATTATCTAAATATATTTCATAGATTAATGAGCAAAAAGGAATGCAGGTTGAGCTACCAGCTGTTTCCAGACTAAACGAATATATCCAAAATATTAATATGTTTGTTTGGAGCAAATGAATGGCAATTTTAATAAATAATTATATCTAACTAACTGTATATTTAAAATATATGATGGATTAACGACTATTTATTTAAAGACTTTCATGAAATTTGAAATATATGCTGGAGAGGACTTGACACTATAAAAAAGATACTGAAGAAGCACCCAACACTGTATATATTAAACAAACAACATAAACACATCTTTTAATAATTATATTATTACTCTGAATATGAAAAATCAATGATGACAGTTCTTAACTCATAGCTACAAAACTGAAATTTTCAAAAACAGATTTCAAAATGAAACTTTATTTGCTGCTAAGCCTTGGTTGATAACTGCAGCTGGAAATTTCTACAAGTGACTTAAATTGTTCTTCATGCTTAAGAAACGAACGTAAATTCATTTCTGATTGGCTACATGTGGGTCTGATGCTAGGAAAAGCCCCATTTGTAACCAATCAGAGACTTTCTCTCGACCATACATTCGGACCATATAAAAGCGGTACCGGCCATTGAATGCAGTCGAAAATCTACGCTAAAATACGGTATCGGCCGTTGAATGCAGAAACTGGATTACGCGTAAACACGGCATCGGGCCGAATGAGTTAAGAAATTAAAGACCAATTTTCTTTGTATACAATATCTGATTTTCCAAAACCACTAGGCTAACTCATAAAAGAACAAATTTTTCTTGATTTTTATTTACACTCAAACCTTGCTCTATATTTATTTTTATATAATAAGATTCTTTTCAATCAGGTCTATAGCTGACTATTTTATAGCCTCAACGGTCATAAATTTACCTCTGTCACGGACAGTGGGTCAATGGCTTCTTGATAATCTCTTTAGTCATTTCGCTACGATGTCTGCAGTGAGACAGTTTTATAGTGATGTCTAGCACTGGGAAATCATGCCGCAGACATGTAGCACTACATACCACCCAGTCACATTATCGTGACACCAGGCCAACCAGTCCTAACATGAATCTCTTAATGTTGAGCACCAATCGAGGCAGCTGCTTGTACCATTCTTACAAGACTTTGGAATGGTCATTTCCCTCTTCTGATGATGCTGCAAACAATGGTACTGTTACAGGTCAGTCCAAGTAAATAGGTTAATCCAACCTGACTGCTGTGGATGTTATTACAATAATACTGTATATACTCACAAGATGTGAGTACAATAATTACAATAATACTGTATATACTCACAAGATGTGAGTACAATAATTACAATAATACTGTATATACTCACAAGATGCGAGTACAATAATTACAATAATATTATATATACTCACAAGATGCAAACTGCACAGACCCAGATCTGTCAGCACATAAAGAGCTGGCAGATCTGGGTCTGTGCAGTTTGTTAGGAGTAATCAGTAGACTCCGATTTGCAGGCGCATTATACTATAGCAGATCAGGATCTTTGCTGTTTGAAGTTTTTTACTCTACTTTTATGATAGTATGTAGATAAGTATTCAGAGACAAAAACATGTAATTTGCTCAGAGCTTGACAATCTGAGTCAAAACTTTCAATTTCAATATAATGGGTATTTTCAATGTTTTGCCCCCTCAAAAAATTAATTTTTTTAGCAATTAAATTCATGGATTGGAAAAATCGGTCATACTCTTCTCAAAGAGGTATCATCATTTGCTGTATGGTCTGCATGTATGGTTTGTGGAAACTATTGTATCCATGGAAACTGGTGCCTCATTACAATTGGTAGCCCCATGAAAATATACTGAATTCACAGTATTTTCCAAACATATCATATATTACATACATATTTTTCTACAATCAAGCCTTCACGGAAACTAAATGAACTATTAGTGCCAAAAATCCAACAGTATTTATTATGAATTCTGATGGAAAAAGAATGATGCAAAACATGTACGCCTGAAATAAGCTGGACAAAGTTACATACTTCCTGCTAATGATCAAAAGATTTAGACACAAGAGTTTATACTGAAAAAGCACCCAAAACTGTAAATATTAAACGAACAACATAAACACATCTTTTAATAATTATATTATTACTTTATGAAAAAACAATGATGACAACAATTATAAAGACTGACATTTTTCACTGTACACAGATTTTTTTATCATCTGTTTATCTTTCTGATTTTGCAGTTTCACAGTTGGTAGAGCACTGGACTTTTAATTCAAGGGTCAAAGGTTTCATGCCCACACAGGACAGTCCAGATAAGCTGTTTCTTCATGTCTTTTCTATTTCCTCAGCGAGATATGACCAATAATATGCTGTAATGACTGTCAAAAACAATTTTTTGCCTCTTCTGAAGCATTAATGCCTGGTCATTAAATAAACCTTGCCAACATTTCAATCAACCATGATTAGGACATAATTATCTAATTAATTAGTGACAATGGCAGTATATTCAGTTTCAGACTGGTATGAGTATTTCTAAATGGCAATGTTGAACCACAGCATGGACCAAAATACAGGAAATGTATAGTAACTTTTAAGAGTAGTTCTAAATTGCAATGTTCCCATAGCCTGGACCAAACTACAAGAAATATATAGTAACTTTGCATCAAAATATCTCAGAAACTATTACTTTAACTAAAATTCAGCAGATTACTTCCTTTTGATCGAAGTTTGGGGTATTTTGGTGCTTTTGAAAATATCTTGTATAGATAAGCATGAGTGGGGCCATAGAAATATTTTGAAAAGGTAATTTGTCTGCCAGTTTATTAGTTCTTCTGTTAAAGTCTCTCTCTCTCTCTCTCTCTCTCTCTCTCTCTCTCTCTCTCTCTCTCTCTCTCTCTCTCTCTCATATACACACACACACACATTCAAATCTGCTCAAATACATGTACATGTATTTCACTTATACAGCATGTACTGTGTCTTTGTCAATAATACAAAAATAACTTATTATTTGCAGTAGTCATAAATAAAGTGCAGCCCAAGTAGTATACATCAAGAGCAGCAAAATAACAAAGTACATTCATCATCATCTTTATTTATTTACTTATCTGTAGTAGTATAACAAAACAACAGACTATCAAGATAAATTCAAAGCTACTGTAACGTAATATATACTGTAATGTAATATATACTGTAACGTAATATATACCCACCTTTCTGTTGCTCAATGTCATCTTTTGGTTCAAGAACCCTATGAAATTCAGGGGAATCTACTTCTCTGTCCCCTTGGGGGGCACTCTTTATGTTGGGTTTCTGAATCTTCCTCCGCTCAGGCATGATGTCACTTTTGTTTGCACCAGCTGAAAGAAGATGTTAAAACTAAGGTATAATCTTATAAATCCATCTTCTGTTCATCTGCCTATCAAATGAGGGGCCCCCGAGTGGCCGAGTGGTCTAAAGTGCTGTCCATTACAGATCAATGCCATCTCACCTCTGTCTGCGTGGGTTCGAGTCTAAGATTCGGCTAATGCAGTTATGTGAGAAAGCTTGCCAGTAGCTTCTCGTGAGTCAGTGGTTCTTTCTGAGGGGTTTCCAGGTTCTTCCTCCACCATTAATACTGGCCGCTATGTATAGCTTATATTGTGCTGAAAAATGGCATTAAACCATAAAAAAAAAAAAAAAATGGCTTATTTAAGGTCACCCCAGGTATTTTTCTTCTAGCTGTGGTGGTGTAGAGTTATTAGTTACCACACTGACTTTATCATAGAAAAATTAATCCCGCCAAGACCAAACATGGTTAGCTGCTGGTTTTCTTCCGTTACCTCAGCAACAAAGAGTCTTTAAATGTGCTGATGTACCGTTAATTAGGTTAGTCAAGCACCTTACCTAATTGAGTTAATAATACTAATTAAAAATAATGTGAATGAACATTCAAAACAGATCATACAGTCATAAACAAATAATAATACCAAGCTTTAACAGGGTAAAAATTTCAAAGAAAGGAAAATTTATTTCAGTTTCCCATTAGAGAGACAAATTTCATTTCAGATTTCCATTGTAAATAGACAAAATTGTAAGCAGACAGACATTTATTGGACTGTGTATCGACACTAGCCTTCCTATATTCAATTGATGCTTGTCCCTTTTGACAAACCCTTTTATTGTTTACCATTGAAATTCCAGATGATGCCAGGTTCCTGGTTCTACACAAATTGTTAAGTGTAATCAGTCCAAAAGAACAACACAGAACATGATCTGTCAGTACGTTATGCAGCAACAGACCAGGGTCAGTACTGTTTGCAGTTTTGATTCAACTTATAAGCCATTATCTTCAGGTTGGACATGTCAGGTAGTCGATACAGAGTTCCAATGTTGGATAACTCTCATTAAAGATTAATGGGAAATATATATTCGATATTGTGTGTAATCATTCTTGACGGTTTTTACTTAGACACAAAAAGATGTTGTAAAAGGTAGTAGTACTGAATTACGGTAAACAAAATCATACAAAAGATTGTTTCTGTAGATGTTGACTAAGAAGCTTTTTATAAGCTTGGCATTTGTCAGCTGACTATATAAGGTGGTATTGAATTCAATTATGGATAGTTCTTGATGGTTGGTACTAAGACAAAAAATTTTTTTTATTTGATTTAAATAAGTAATAAGTCTTCAACCAGATCACTAATTGCAGAATATTCAGACTCTAAACACAAGGACTCAATTTGAACATTTGTGATGCACACCAACCTTCTGACATATCGACAATACTTTTACCTTATGCCAGTAAGACATCAGATTTACACATGTGTTCAAAGTTCAAACGTTAAGATTCTTTCCGATTTTGGTGACAGTATTGAACTTGTAGTTTGGATCAATGAGAATGGACTTTATTGGTAGATTGTGTCAATTTTGTATCCACCAAACTAACAAAAAATGTGGATACAAATATTTGATGATACTGTATGTACTCGTTTCAATGTCAGGTCCAAATGCAAAGATTGGTGAATGGCAGTGGCACAGATAAGGGGCTATATTCTTCGTTACACTAAGTACTCCTTACACTGTACAGACCCAGATCTGCCATTGCATTATATTCTTTTAAGACCGATATCATAATTTATGATAAGGGAAGAACCTGAACATTCTTCAGAAGATTCTTTGAAAATATATTGTCTGAAGATTGTTCAAATTTAATGCCCACCTAGGTAAGTGCCAAAAAACAAATATTTTACATCAATTTATGTTAGCAAGTATACTCACTCCTAAGTTGACTGCGAACAACCTACCATATGTACTCACTTATAAGTCAAGTCAACTGCAAATAACCAGAGTGCGTTTCTTGCAATGAACCATTCACTGTTAAGCACTTTATGACCGAGTGTTCTGACCTGCAACCTACGAGTGCTAAATACTATAATGTACATGACATGAAGGAACTTTTTGATACAATACAAATCACTTGTATTTTAGATTTCCTGAAGGAAGTAAATCTTTATTTTAAACTATAACTTGTATGTCATCACCTAGAATATTTTTATCTAATGCAAATACCAGTGACCTCATATTTACAACATCTTATCATCAACATACACCATTTACATCTCCCGTTGATTGGGAAGCTTCATATTTTCCTGTTACCAACATCTTACCACTTTATATTTAACTATTATGGTTTTTTATATCGCTGGTCGATGTTAAACCTTTCTTATTTTTAAACATCTAACCTATTGTATGGCGCTAATTAGCCTAAAAGTGCTGGTGCGCCGTTAAAATTCAAACAAACAAACAAACAAACAACCTACCATACTACTTGCTTATTATGAAATCAAATCAAATTAAAAAAAAAAACAAAGATCTTGATCCACTGTATCATAATGTGCCAATAGATCAGAGTCTATGTTGTATTGATTACTACTCCTAACAAACTGGACAGACCCAGATCTACTAGTGCATCATGCATCCGAGTCTGTGCAGTTTGCAGTTGGACTCATAAACAAGTATATATGGTAGCACATTATCAGTCCTCACATCATGTGCTGGCATAACTAGGTCTATGTAATAATCAGTAAATACAAATTCTGGTGTATTAAGTCATTAAACGGTATCAATATTCTGAATTAACTTGACACAACATTTTATATTTAGCTACAGTTACACTTTATTTACTGTAGATTATTTTTTACAAACTTATATAATACTGTTAGTTGTTTGATGCATGCAGACTGCACCACTGTTCAATCATATTTTTTGTACTGCAAAAGAACATTTTAGACACAAAATTCATGCAAGATAGAAAAAGATACATGAAGCAGTCAACATGTGAAATGCTTATGAACTGTATTCATCATTCTACAGACCCTGTCACTGATATATGGATATCCAAAGCAGTTTTACATATAACATCCAGGATCCAAGTTGTAAACAAAATAGTTTTATATCCAAACAGTTCTCTATCCTCAATGAAAATAATGTATGGAAAGCCTCAATCCTCTACTAAAACAATAGAAGCAACTGACCAGAGCACCTGTTCTACACTTAAGTGTTAAATTTCCTCCACTTCAGCTCTCTATTTGTTGCCCTTGCAACCACCTTCTGGTATCAGGGCATCTTCGACAACTTGGCAGCTGATGCTGAACCCTATTACAGTGGAAGTGTGTTTGCAGATATGGGGGAGGAAAATGCATCAGCAGTCAAGAATGCAAAGCATCCATCTTCTTATGTGCCAATAGGATTTGGTGTAAGGCATGATCTAAAGCATTTGGATAGAAATCATGAAGAACATTTGCCAAATAAATAAAGAACATCAATGTTAAGAATATTTCTTAGAAAGGCCAACTTCATGTATAAAGTATCCAGAAAAGCCATTCCTGTCTATCTAAGAAATATTTTTCACCCAAGAGATGATGATGGTACTCCAAATGTAAGGTCAATAAGAAGTAAAAAATTATGTAATACCAAGGACAAAGAAGGAATTGTTTAAAAGACAGTTTTCAATATATTGGTCCAGTAGTATGGAACAACATTCACAGTGACATAAGTCAGGCTCCTAGCAATTCTTCTTTCCATAATCATTATCTGAAATGGACAAAATCTTTAGACAGTTGTACAGTTGTTCTAGTACAATAAATACTGCCTGCTTTTCTATAATTGTGCATCATTTTCACAGTTGAATTATTCAATGCTTGATGATATTTTAAGTTTCATAAATGTTTGTTTTCACAGATTCATGGGCATGTGTTCCAGGCTTGTTTCTTTGAATTTAAAAATAACATATTTATTTAGTGTCAAGCCAGATTCTTCATGTTATATATAATGTATATATTGTACATAACAGATAGAAGAACTCAATCTAGATAGTTCTGAAACTAATTGAGTTGCCTTCTCAAAATAAAATATTTATTATTATTATTATTATTATTATTATTATTATTATTATTATATTAAGATTACTATTTGCAAGATAATTAATGTAATGCTAACATTTTTTGCCCCACAAAATCATCAAAAACACATAAATGCCACAGTAATAAAGAACATGAATGATAGGATTAAAATCTGGAACATATTTACTGTAATGCTCACACTCGTAGCACCACACTATCATGAACATCATATCGCCAATGTGTTGATGTTTTTATTATTTTTCATAAATTGGTTGACAAAATTCTTCTTGTGATCTCATTTCAGCATTAATTTATTGATTGATACAAAATTTTGCTACATCTCGAAGATTCACTGTTATCCATGTAGTAGTGCCAGTTTTCATGAATGTTATTAAATGTTCCATCCATGATGAAAATTTAAAAAGTTCTGTTGTAGGCAGCCAAAAACTGAATTGATATGTAAGATTAGGTTTGGTTTGGTGTTTTAAGCACGGCAACACAAGTAACCATAAAAAGACAAAATTGAATGAATACATTGTGATGATTCAATCATAAAAGCAAAACTATGCAACACTAATGGTCAAAACAGAAGTTGTTCAATATATATATATATATATATATATATATATATATATATATATATATATATATATATATATAATTATTGGTTAGTGTATGTAACATTCTAAGCACTTCAAGGACCAATCAATTTTATGATTTTGCTTTATTCATTTTTTTTTCTAACCATCATTATATATTATATAATTATAACATAATCTATTATATATATATATATATACAAAAACACAACAATCCAAAATTAATTTGTTCATCTAATTGAGTTGGATATATATATATATATATATATATATATATATATATATATATATATATATATATATATATATATATATATATATAACCAACTCAATTAGATGAACAAATTAATTTTGGATTGTTGTGTTTTTGGAGAGAGAAAAAAACTATTTTTACCTTGGATGGGGGGGGGGGGGAATAAGTGGTAAGGTCAGCAAAGAAAAATAGAAAATGTCTGGCAACTGTAAAATTGTTTATATTATCCATAGTTACATCTTGGCCACATTAGCAATACAAGTATCAACTCTATTAATTACAAAATTAGCTTTATAATGATCACAGCAGGAATGATGATTACTAGGTACAAGCATCTGATGGACAGATTAAGCTACTGTAAACCCCTCCCTGAACCATACATAAGTCCTCCATCATACATTACCTCTCTACCTACTGCAGATGTTGATGATGATAGTGCAGTCTGATGTAGGTGCAGAAAACCCTGATGCTGATGGATAGTACAAAGAATTCCTCTTCGATGATTAGTTTGGCAAAAGCCACAAGAAAGCACCAACCATGTATTCTTAAGTGTTCAATACATGGAATACTTTGTATCAGTAATGTGTCATGGGTATGTCTTATTTTGTTTTGTGGGGGGTTTTTGTGTGCAAATACTATACTTTCAAGAGTGTGGCCTGGGGTGGCCAAGTGATCTAAAATGCTCACTTTTACCAATCACTACCATCTCACCTCTGTCCAAATGGGTCAAGTCTTGGGCTCATGCAATGTGGGTATGTGACAAAGCTAATATTAGTTCTTACTGGGGTTTTCCCCAGGATCTTCCTCCAACAGTCATACTGACCACCATAGATGACCTTTCCTGCACTGGGAAATGGTGTTAAACCCCAAAACAACAACTTACAAGAGTGCAATCTAACAATCTAAAATAGATGGACTACCTCTTATTCGATGAAGTATTTGAAAGAGTCCAGTTTAACAAGACATTACACAGATCCACTCTGAAATGTTTAAAAATGATCTACAATTGTGTTGCTTTGTTTTTTGTTGTGTACATAATAATAATAATAATAATAATAATAATAATAATAATAATAATAATAATAATAATAAAGACTTTATTTAGAGAAGGTAACTCAATTAGTTACAGAACTAATCTACCTTGAGGCCTTCTATCTGTTATGTACAATATATACAATACATACAACATGATGTGAAGAGTCTGGCTCAGTGCTAAATAATTAAGGAATTTTAAATTTCAAAGTATCAAGCCTGGAACACATGCACAGGCAGCTGTAAAAACACAAACATATAAGAAACATAAAATATCATTCTGTGTTGAAACATTCAGCTTTGAAAATGATGCACAGAAAAACAACAGACAAGCAGGCAGTATTTTTTTTTTTTTTTTGGTACTAGCACTGTTCAATTTTCTAAAGATTTCATCCATTTAAGACATTGATTATGAAACGAAGAAATGCTAGGAGCCTGCCTTGTGTTGCTGGGAATGTTGTTCCATACAACTGGACCAGTATATTGAAAACTTTTTTTAAACAATTCCTTCTTTGGCCTTGGTATAATGTAATTTTTTTCTTCTTATAGACCTTAAATTTGGAGTACCATCAGCATCTCTTTGGTGAAAGATATTGCTTAGATAGACATAAATGGATTTTCTGGATACTTTATACATCAATTTGGCTTTTCTAAGAAATATTCTTTCGTGTATTGTTAAAATCTTTATATTATTCATTGCATCCTGAAAATTGTCTATACATTGCTCTAGAATTAAATGGCAAGCCCTCTTTTGGAGCCTTATAAGTGACATTATGGCAACTGGAATAACATCACAAGACTCATTAACATGTAAAACTGTAATTGATAATTATATTATTTTATGAATGTGACATTTTCTGTTAATCATCAAAATTTCATTCATATTTGATGATGAATATAATCCATGTTTCTCTTTACCCTTATTTGTGCATCAGGGACCCCCAAATTTTAAAATTTTAATTAATTAATTAATCCCTAATTTAATTAATCAGAACCTCAGTTCGGACACAATGGTGATTATCGACTCTCAATCTTGCACCCATTAAGAAAACACTGAATACTGAAGTTATAACATATATTACATAAAGGAAACTATCTAGGTATCTGACCATTATTGTGTCACACTTACATATAGTCTGACATTGCATGTGCCATTCTATAATTATACAATTGTTCCCCACTACAACACTGAAATTTTGAATAAACAATAAAATACTAACAGCTTGTCATTAATATATAGAATACATATTGTTAGTTAATAATAATAATAATAATAATAATAATAATAAATATACTTAAATTTATACAGGTAACTCGATTACAATATCTATCTTTATGTAAGTATTAAAAGCATTTAGTATTTTGGAGTTTTATTATCAGTTCTTATACTGCATACATCTATGCTGAGGAAACATACACATAATGTAATGATAGACCCATTAGAAAGGTGATATTTTTATCAATAAAAAAAAAGAATATAAAAGGTCCATGATTCTGCAAGACAGTGAAGAACTCAAACATGATATACTGGTACTCTTACCATCTCCGCAAGTAAAGTTTCAGATGTGTTAACCCTATCTACACCTTTGCAGATCAATCAGATATTTTGAGTGCTTTCTCACAGCAACATCTATTGGATTTCATGAGTTGTCTCCCTTAGTATATAATGGCAACTAACCAAAAGCATGTAACAGCGGTGCATTGTACATTGCCTGAAAATGGTGGAGGCATTCAGAAGGATAATTTCTAAGTTTATCATCGAAAGTATGACTACTTACCAGAGAGGAGCTATTACAGCTGTATTTGAAGGAAAGGATGTGTAAAAATACTGATGCGTGCAAGTGTTTACAGAAATATTACAATGAAATGCCTCAAAAAGACTAAGAGCAATAATAGCCAAAAAGGGTGAAAATTTTAACGATGACAAAATATTTAAAAGGCATTTGTCTTGTATGTATGTAAAAGAAGCATGCAAACTGTTTTTTAAAAAAAAGATTTTATCTTGAGATGCATGGAGAAGAAAAAAATGCAGCGAGAAACTGAGTGAAACACATGGTTAATGCCTGTTACATGTACTGTGAAATGTAGATCACACTGAGCTTGTTTTGACTCAAGGTGTAACAATCCTCCTGAAACGTATATCAATTGCAACTCTACAAGACATGGTTCTGGTGGTATCCAAGAGTGATGCAACCAAAAACTGCAAAATCAGTTAATATAAGAAAGACATAAAGGTTTACACTTTGTCTAGATATTATTGTGAATACCTGTCCTAATTGTGGTTGCCAGTCACAAAAAAAGAGCAATTTTTTCGACAGAGTAGTACAGCTTGGTGTGCTAGATTGCCAAAAAGATCAAACTTGTTCCAACTGGTTCAAACTAGATTTTCTTTCTGTCGTTATTTTGCAACACCAACACCAACAAAAGTCATCAATGATTTGCTGATAAAACACACCTACATTCTGATATATAAAAAAATCTTTCTACGTGCAATTTCTGCATTAACAATAAATTAAATTCCTCTCCTTGTCCTGCTGGCAATCTGACTGTTATGCAAGTATATACATATTTTGGCATCAGTATCTAAAACTAATTATGAGAGAACCAGACTGCAGATCCAAACCAAACCCTGAATAACTGCAGGCTGTAAATGCACAGGTATACTTATTTATTCATTAACATTTACTGTTACTTCACTACTCTCATACTGACTAATGACAAAAATCGCATACAATAATGAAATATATACATCACTCCCTCATTATAGGGTACTTCATTATAAGACATTTTCTGTAAAAATGTCATAAGGCACATGTGAACATGGAATCTATTTTATAATGCAGAAATAAATAAATGATATCCAGGATGTACTTCATTATAAAGTAACCTCACTATAATGCAGTATGTTCTACGGACATTGTAATAATGCAGGAGCACAGCAGACTTTCTTGTAATATGCTGTTTTTTGTCGAAGATATTCAGGTCAAAATAGCGATGGCACTGCCAGATATTTTACACTGCATAAAGAATATGTGACCGAATATTCAACTAATTATAATTCTTTCCAGTTCCTGAAAGCATTTTAATAACCAGTGTATGAGTGTGATTTGAATTTTTAAAGTAGCTTTATTAATGTTGTGTCATATTGCTACAATGTGTGTAGTTTGGCAGTTTTTAGCGATATCCTGCACTGGAGCATCGTGCCGCAGACATGTAGCATGGTATGACTTGGCTTGGGTTCAAACCCGCAACTTCCCCTATCGGAGATGGATGCCGTAACTACTAGGCCACTGGAGCAGTTTTAATAACCAAATCAAAATCAATCAATAGCTTGTATTAGTCACTAAATTATCATCTATACCTTCATAAACCTTAGAATAGAATCAAAATCCAGTCTACAAAATCTACTACAAAGCATGTATACATGTACTCACACTTATGCTTGTGTTAATTATTATTGATACACCTCAGTATTACAACCTTCCGAACTCCCCGCCCCACAAAAGTTGGGGTGGGTGGGGCATATCAGCACAGTCCTGGCCATACAGTGCAGAGCAAATTTAGGAATAATTTAAAAAGGCATACAAAACCAAGACAAATGCATAAAATGTAAAACCTTAAAACACAAAATCACTCCTAAAAATTCTAAGATCTTCTCCACAGTAACAACATTATACATGTACCAAGGCAAGGAGACTACAGCATCACCTCTTATAATATGCAAGAGAATTCATCGAGCCTGAATATTCTACACCCATTTGTCTGCAGGGGGGGGGGGAGGAGGAGGTAGATCACATGCCAGAAAATATACACAAATCTATCAGAAAACAACGTCCCAACATTTGAAGACTCTTTCTAACAGTCTAAGATGGGCTGGAATGATGCCAACAGAACCAATTTACACTGAAAGATAATGGCATGTAGTCTCTGTATTTTCCTCAGTATAAGCATTGTGGACATTTTTTCAAACTGTATCCTGAATACAAGGCTAAAACATCAATACATTGTTAACTAATATGTCTTTGTAGTTTCAAATATTTTTTTTTTTTTTTTTTTTTTATATTATATATAACATTCCTAAAAAAAGAAGGATTTAGATGACCTTCAATAACTTTTACAAGTCATAACCATAAAAGTTAATTTAAAAAAATTATCAAAAGTCAATTTCACAAAAGTTCTTTGCTAAAAATATCACAAGAGTCTTTTAAACAACATCTTTTATTACTGAATGTAAAACTTTGCACAAAATGACCTACAAAGATGTAAAAATTGTGAATCAATCAACTGAGCAAAATTCAATGAATTTTGGACTTTACTAATATTACATATCAAATTTTAAATATATTTGGGTGTCTTCTTCACCTTTTATATTCTTCCTTCCTGTCTTCTGGTTTTTTTATATATTTGATGAGATTTACAGACTATAAACAGATTTAGTTTGATTAAATCACTACACTTCCAGCCATTTTGGATGTCAGATTTCTGTACAAGACGATTGAAGATAAAACAAACTAGAGAAATAGCATAATAATAATAATAATAATAATAATAATAATAATAATAATAATAATAATAATAATGATAATAATAATTCTTTATTTATAGAGGGTGACTCATTAGTTAAGGACTATTCTCCCTTGAGGCCCTCTTAATGAGAGTATAACAAATGCACATTGTGTGAAGAAGCAATAATTAGTGCTTATATTAGCATGTTTCGTATTAAAATACTAAATTCCATTATCTATTCTTAAATACTCTAATATTTTCAGCCAATTTATATGTAGTGGAAGCTTATTCCACAGAACTGTACCAGAGTATTGAAAACTCTTTCTGAATTGCTCTGTTCTTGGTTTTGGTACTAGAAGGTTTCCATGTGAGATTGATCTCAACTGGTATTGTGTTGAAAAAAGCCTGAATAAGTCCTGAAGATACTCTTCATAAAAGAATATTTGTGATGGCTGCTCTAAAATCCAAACCTGACCATCTATTTATCTTCTAATTACAAGTTTTTAATGTTTATGGTAGCTGGCCTAAAGTCCAAACTTGACCATTTATATGATGGCTGTCCTAAAGTCCAAACTTGACCATTTATATGATGGCTGGCCTAAAGTCCAAACTTGACCATTTATATGCTTTTTAATTACAAATTTATAATGTTTGATATCAGAATTTGAGGTTCTGCAGTCAAGTTTGTGGCATGATAAATAATAATGCCTTCTTCATAAGAACTACTGTGAAATTTTGTGTTATTATTTTTAAATTATTGAGGTCTTGAAATCTTGCATCTGACTAGTAAACACTTTGGTGTTTTATTTCAATTACATATGGGAAACATTTTGGTGTTTTATTTCAATTACTAATAGTAAACATTTTGGTGTTTAATTTCAATCACTAATAGTAAACATTTTGGTGTTTTATTTCAATTACATATGGTAAACATTTTGGTGTTTTATTTCAATTACATATGGTAAACATTTTGGTGTTTTATTTCAATTACATATGGTAAACATTTTGGTGTTTTATTTCAATTACATATGGTAAACATTTTGGTGTTTTATTTCAATTACTAATAGTAAACATTTTGGTGTTTTATTTCAATTACATATGGTAAACATTTTGGTGTTTTATTTGAATTACATATGGTAAACATTTTGATGTTTTATTTCAATTACATATGGTAAACATTTTGGTGTTTTATTTCAATTACATATGGTAAACATTTTGGTGTTTTATTTCAATTACATATGGTAAACATTTTGGTGTTTTATTTCAATTACTAATAGTAAACATTTTGGTGTTTTATTTCAATTACATATGGTAAACATTTTGGTGTTTTATTTGAATTACATATGGTAAACATTTTGATGTTTTATTTCAATTACATATGGTAAACATTTTGGTGTTTTATTTCAATTACATATGGTAAACATTTTGGTGTTTTATTTCAATTACATATGGTAAACATTTTGGTGTTTTATTTCAATTACTAATAGTAAACAATTTGGTGTTTAATTTCAATTACCGGTACTAATAGTAAACATTTGGGTGTTTAATTTCAATTACTCATAGGTTAAAAAAATGAGCACCACAAGTGTAATTAACACCATTAGAATATCCCTAGGTGAGACAATTCTTGAAATTAAAAACAATCGTTTCACCCTAACATGAAGTACTCAGTGTTTTGAAACCGAGTTAACTATAACATGGTGAAAAATGCCATCTGTGATACTGTACTGTACTACTATGTTTGCTGTTCCAAGATGTTGTATGAGTTTCAATCTAGCACATTCAATAATCTCTGAAAACATGTACTTTAAAAGTCTAGGCAAAAAAAAAAAACAGATCAAACAAAGATGGCCTAATAAAGATAAGCATGAACTCAATCTACAAGACAGTAATGACCATACAGTGACCTATCACCACTTGTCAATCATGCTGATCAATTAACATCAGCCAGCATATACACCACCAGGCATTGTTTACATCCTCCATTTTCCTCCAACAAGCTGCTTGTAACAATAATGAATTGATTATAATAAGAATTCACAATTTTTGCAATGATTTTTTTTTTTATTTCTAGATTGATAATGGTGAAATGAAATCATTGGGAGCCTTGTAATTCTGACAGTCAACTAAATGGATGAATTAGAGCTATTCCTTTCCCGAAACATAAACAAAACTTCAATTGATAAAGACCATTTTTGTGGTCATGTGTACAATCAACTGATTATGGAAATGATTGATGGCAATTACAACATGCTTGATTGCATAAAAGTACACAGAAAAGCATGTCCCATTAATGGCTTGAAGGAGAAAAAAAAAGGAATTGGTATTGAAAAAGATATCTAAAAAATAAATGTTTCTAGAAAATGGGTGGGCTTTTTGTGTATATTTCTTTTGTATAGAAAGCACTCAACTCCAGACTGCATTATTATAAAGTTAAAAAATGTAAACTTTAATGTTGGCTTGTCCCAAAACTAATGATTTATCATCTTGATCTTTCAGACACTTGAATTTCTCTTTACATTCGCATTGACCTGAAGTAACGATGGGGATAAACAAATGTATTAATAAAGAAATACAAAAACAATGGTTTTGAATAATTATCATACAATACATTATTATGCATGCATCAATGATCATAATTACATCTGACAAACATAGTAGAAGTTTAAAATTATTATATACAACATTATAATTCTAAACAGTAATTATTTATGACTTTGTTATTAATTTTTAATTAATTTACTTTCAAGGCAGCATAAACATAAGCAATATAAAATTAAAAAGGATAAGATAATATACTATATTAATACGGATTAATATGGATTAATTAATACGGATAAGATTATATACTATATTAATATGGATTAATTAATACGGATAAGATTATATACTATATTAATATGGATTAATTAATACGGATAAGATTATATACTAAATACATCAGCATCTTTTGGATCGAAGTTCCTTATATATGAATATGTTCACGAGCAGCTTTAAAACTTATTTTTATTATTTACTGAAATAACACACTTTGATTATTACTATACTAACTACAAATATAAATATTGTCTACTACAGTATAATGTATACAACTTTAAAATTTTACATTTTTGAGAATAATACAAATCATTTTCAATAACACATTACATAAGCTGAAACATATTTCTTTGCCAAATATTGCATATTTGTTGGAGATTAGCAGGGTGTCATGTCACGTGATTTGGTAGGCAGAGCAATCTATCATATCGTGTAAGGTAAATTGTCTACAATCAAAATAATGAGGTCAAACTATGTGCAATTAACAGGAGTGTTTTCTCTACATAACCATAATTGCCTGATTCTATACAATCTTCATCATGTTATTCCAGCAGTGTGTTCATTAATTTTACAAGTACATGTACATGGGTTTCCACAAAAATAGGAGATTTTTAAAATATTTTTTTATACTGACAAACGTTTATGGATTTACTTAATATATGTGGGTGCTAGCAACAAAGTTGATGGGATAAAGTCCCAGTACCCCGGTACCTACTGATACCACTCACCAAGACATACTTATCTGTCTGTATAATTGTCTATTGTCCTCTCCATCATTAAAGAACATATAAATGACAGTAACTTGGATATAAAATATCCATAGAGGTGGTGTTGTCAATTAGTATGGTCAACTGACAGTACTGTATATTGGTTATAAAACATCGAAAGAGTTCTGTGATCAATAAATATGGTCAACTGTTAGAATCTAGGATCGAAAATACCCAAAGAAGCATGTGGTCTATTAGTATGGTCAACTGACAGTATCTTGCATATAAAATGTCCAAAAAGGTGTGTGGTCAATTAGTATGGTCAACTGACAGTATCTTGCATATAAAATGTCCAAAAAGGTGTGTGGTCAATTAGTATGGTCAACTGACAGTATCATGGATATAAAACGTCCAAAAAGTTGTGTGGTCAATTAGTATGGTCAACTGACAGTATCTTGCATATAAAACACCCAAAAGGTGTGTGTTCAATTCGTATGGCACATGCTAATCAAAAAGAGTAATTAGTCCACAAAATGCAGCAACTGATATTGAAGATATACGATTAAACTCAGGCATGCAAATTTAACACTGTTGATGACAATAACAATGCTAACAAAACAGCTTATGGAAAAGGGTCACTTTATCTCACCACGCTTTAGCAAGTGAGACAAAAACACTTCAATTTCCAGATTTCAGTGTCTCTAAAGAAATGATTCTGTTATATCATGGTTTCATACGACGCTAGATTATTTTTTATATCAAGGACTTTTCAAAGACTTCTGAGTTTTCAAAGAGTATTTTTACACAAACTGAACTTACTCTACATGTTAATTTTGCTTAACACTGTCTTAATTGGTACAAACAGAAAAACTACAACCAGTGAGATATACTACTACAAATGGATGCTACTACATCTGCAAATATAAATGTTGCTTGTCTTTTGATCCACCCATTTGTATCCCATTTTAAATGTTATTCTTTCTTTGTAAAAATAAGCAATTTAGAATTTAAAGTGATAAATTTTATTAATTTTAATCATCTTGTAATCACACAGAAAATTAACTCAAGACAATTGTCTCAAAACAATGAGTTTTCTTTTGTATTCTTTTAAGACAAAAACAACTGGTTTTTTTTAAATTAAAAATCTAGCATTTTTTAAGGTTACCCTCACATATTCGATGATTTTTCAATGTTGTACAAAGCATTTTCAAAGTTCATTAAGAATCAGTTCACACATGATAAACTGCCTGCCAAAACTTTCAACTTCAGTCTTGTTGTACCATGAAGTATAACTAAATGTCAGTAATCAACACAAAAAAGGTTGCATTAATTTGAATATAAGAAAGTGAAATTAAAAAAATATGAAAAGTCAAAACAAAAATTAACTTTACCTTGTTCCTTCTCGTTATCCCCAAGTTCCTGTTTACTAGTTGATTTTGTTTGTTCTTCTGATGCAATTACTACATTCCACTTGCCTTCTGATCCCAGTGCATCTTGGGATAGCCCTGCGTCTTGGATGAGTTCAGTACCCTAGAAAACATAAAAAGTAAATAACATCAGATACAGAGAATAGTTATTGCCAAAATATTTCGCATCCACCACCTTGCATGACATTTATATTATTCATGAACATAAGATGTATATCACAAAGTCCATCACCTACCTACCTTCAAGATGGACTTCTCCAAGATACCAGAGCTATGTGGATTCCTAACAGAAGCTTCAGGAAATTGGTAAAGATTGGGGGCTAAAATTAGATCAGTGCTTAGCAGTAGCAGTTTGGAAAAGATAAACTTGGGGCTCTAGAACAGTATCTAAGCTTTTAGATAGGTTTGAGTTGCAAACACATAACATAAAATTAACCAATTTCTTCAGCAAACAATATGGCAAAAAGTAGTTGGGAATCAGGCAGTTACTAGTTGCAGTCACAACAGAAGTGAGATTATTTCATAAACCCTGATATGACCTTGACAAATATTTTCCTCTATCTCTAAAGAATGCTTAGAAGTTTCAATAAACAACACTCACAATGAATTCTGAATCCAACATAAATCAGCAAGATTGATTTTGTCTCCTACACTCCATACAAAGTGCATTGAATATATTCACTCATCCTTGTACTGGGAGGGGCCCCGAGTGGCCGAGTGGTCTAAAGTGCTCTCCGTTTCGGATCACTGCCATCTCACCTCTGTCTGCGTGGGTTCGAGTCTAAGATTTGGCTAATGTAGTTATGTGAGAAAGCTTACCAGTAGCTTCTCGTGGGGCGGTGGTTCTTTCCAGGGGTTTTCCGGGTTCTTCCTCCACCATTAATACTGGCCGCCATGTATAGCCAATATTGTGCTGAAAAATGGCGTTAAACCCTAAAACCTCCCCCCCCCCCCTATACTGGTGATGCTTAGTGTTGGTTCAGTTAACAATACCTGTGAAATCTTCTGTCTTGATTTGTATTTCTCTCACAAGGTGTATCTCTCACTCAACTCAATTTTAAGAGTTAATTTTAACCTTTCCAGATTGTGGATTAACTCTAAATCTCCCGAAAAAAATTACTGAATGTAGTAATGTCCTGAATCAAAAGTCAATCAAGCCATTTACCCAGCAGTACAGTGTAGCTCAGGCCTGACTCCACCTGTAAATCCTGGAGATTTCAATCTCTAATTGGGTGTACTGCAGTGTCATGAATCATAAGTCAAGCAAGCTATACTCAGCAGTACAGTGTAGCTCAGGCCTGACTCCACCTGTAAATCTCTCTAACTGGGTGTACTCCAGTGGATACAACATAGAGTTGAGGAGAGAATGTTAAATATACTGTGTGTGTACTGTACATGGAAAACTTTAGGGCACTGTTCTCTGTCTGTCTGTCTGTCTCTCTCTCTCTCACACACACACACACACACACACACACACACACACACACACACACACACACACTGCAAAGGTTCCCAAATTCCATGTCCAATTTTTATCTTTCTGATAACTTTGGGAGGAAGACTGTAACTATGCCCACATCCTGTACCTTCCTGAAATATCACATTTTGCAGCCAAGAAAAAGTTATTGCTAATGGAGATCTTTAATACAATTACATATAAAAATGAGTAAACGATAGAAATAAAACAGGTTGGGCATTGATTTTAAAAAATGCTGCATTTCTATGGAAAGTCAAATGAGTCCATCTTACATCAAAAGCTGTGTTCCCTTGCAAATAAACATTGAACTGAGATGATTGCATGTGATTTTTGTGGTTCTCCAGCTGAAGAATGCAGAAAATATTTTGAACAAAGGTGTATCAGAATTATGAAACAATGGGGCATCTATGTGGGGTCCAAAGATGTTAGTTATATTTATAAAATTTAAACATAGAAGTTTTATCATGGTTTGAGGATGGAAGATTCTAATTTGTGACCCTAAGTTTCAAATTTTAAGTAAAAAATATAAATATTTTTAATTATCTAATATAATAACATCAAGAACAATTAGTATAAATTACAAATGAATACAAATTATGTTTGCCTAATGAAACTCCTGACATGCAAGTGATATGAATGAAGGTCAGATTGATAGTGCAGAGTAAACTAAAAAAATATCAGACAGCAATTGTAACTCAACTTGCTACAGATTGTATTTCCAGGATGGTCTCATGAAAACTGCCTGCAAAATATATTTGGTATCTCTCTTTACTGTTTTGGGACCTGAACATGGATTAATTTGCTTCACATTACATAATTTACATAATTGCATAATTAATTTGCTTCACATTACATGGATTAATTTGCTTCACATTACATAAACATCAGTACTGTCTGCAGCTATGTTAAACATCATTCACTAGAATGGCAGATGATAATATACAGCATGTTTTGAGAATTGGGGTGCCAAGGGGAAAATAATATTAACTGTGCACTCATTATCTCCCTTTATTTATTTGATTCTTTCTTTTTGTCTTATCATTTTAATTGAAAGCTGGTAACAGTGGTTAGGAGAAATCCTTATTGTTTTTAAACACTACAGAGCCACACAGAAAACATTCTCAAACAAAATGATCTTTCTTAAGTGAAGGTGCAATTTATTTTATAACTTTAACCTCCCAGTCTTTCAAAAACAATGTCACATTACAAATCTCAAGATTTTCATGTTGTATTTACATTATGAAGCAAATTTTAAGTTTTAATCTTTGACAATTTTTAGTTTTCTTCGTTCTTTAGTTTATAGACTTTTCTATAAAGGTTAAAAAAAACTGATGTTTATTATGAGTTGGCTATATTATATGACCATAACATTTAGTGGATGACTTACAAATGGTCTACTTATCAAACTATATTTCAAGTTACTATAGTGTCATATCTTTCTTAATTTTTTCAAATAAAGCTCTTGCTAATAGAAATAATTATATCTACACGAGTTACCTTTACAAGCACATTGTGACATTCACCAACCCACAAGAAACTACTGGCAAGCTTTCTCACGAAATAAAGATATAATGTAAAGCTTTATATCATTTACTCTCAGTAAAGTTTGTAAAATATCTCAAATTCTAACTCAGTACAATGGCTTCATATTGGTTGTATGGTCCTTAATGATATTGCATTATATCCAGAATCACACTATAATGAAGGTTGTTACAATGAGGTAGAACTCTGTGCTGTAAGATAAACATGACCACAAAAGTTTGACCTAATGTCCTTGGAATATTCAGTCAAATGTATGGTAGAAACATTACATCTGATGTCAAAACATCATTAGATAAACTCAACCATAGTCCCACTCAGCAGATTGAAAATAAACAAAATACCAAAGTGAATGGGAGCATTGATGTCTGACTTACTTGAGAAGTATGCAAACCCTATCTTTGTTTCTGCTCTGTCTGACTCCATTCTTATCTAAGCTTGATATAAAGGATTTGGCAAACAGTCTCCAAGGAAACATGGGAGAAGGGAGGGGAGAGAGATAAGAGGTTTCTACTTTCTGATGTAGGGAGGTTGCCAGAAAAATATATAAAAGAGAATGATGTTCATACCTCATGCCAAGGTACATAACCCAGACATCAAGGCATAAGCCAATTAATATACCATATAGATGCAGATGTAAGAGTCAGAGTTATATTCAAAATCAAGCTAATATACCATACAGATCCAGATGTAAGAGCCAGAGTTCAATGCATAATCAAGCTAATATACCATACAGATCCAGATGTAAAACCCATAGTTCTATGCATAATCAAGCTAATATACCATACAGATACAGATGTAAGACCCAGAGTTTTGCTGCATAATCAAGCTAATATACCATACAGATACAGATGTAAGACCTAGAGTTATATGCATACTCAAACTAATATACCATATAGATACAGATGTAAGACCCAGAGTTTTGCTGCATAATCAAGCTAATATACTATACAGATGTAAAGCCATAGGTGCAAGATAACTATGATATTTTATCTTAGATATCTTTAATACAAAATCTATACAGAGATTATTTTTACATCTTCAGTCACACACCTGCACAAAATACTAGTACACAAGGGTGTGGCAATAAATGGCAGATAGATTTACATGCAGTAAACTTAAGCTCGATACATATGTATGGATATACTTCTTTTTAACCCAAATTACGAGGGATTGTGCTCAAAAACTTTATTACATGTTTATAGCCTTCTCATGACCCACACACCGCAATCTAACTCTGACAAATAAAATCACAGTGTCAGTCAAAATGCACATAAAAAAGATTCACCTCTGCCCGACACTTTGAATTCCCAAACCAGCCTAACATGCCTTCATGCAAATACTAACAAATCCACCCCAATCCATGTGAACAACTTAAACAAAGTTAATTCTATAACAAGGTTATCCAGATCACTTAAAGATGTTGGTTACAGCAATCTCTCATATGCTATAATTTGTAGCTGAATCAGTTTTGTGCTAATGTAAGGGTGTGCTGTTTTCTATTGTTCAGTTTGTGCTTGTACAAGAGAGCTGTTTGCTATTTTTCAGTTTGAGCTTGTACAACTGAGTTGTTTCCAATTGTTCAGTTTGTGCTTGTACAAGAGAGCTGTTTGCTATTTTTCAGTTTGAGCTTGTACAACTGAGTTGTTTCCAATTGTTCAGTTTGTGCTTGTACAAGAGAGCTGTTTCCCATTTTTCAGTTTGAGCTTGTACAAAAGGCTGTTTTCTATTGTTCAGTTTGTGCTTGTACAAGTGAGCTGTTTCCTATTGTTCAGTTTGTGCTTGTACAAGAGGCTGTTTTCTATTGTTCAGTTTGTGCTTGTACAAGAGGCTGTTTTCTATTGTTCAGTTTGTGCTTGTACAAGTGAGCTGTTTCCTATTGTTCAGTTTGTGCTCATATAAGTGAGCTGTTTCCTTTTTTTCAGTTTGAGCTTGTACAAGAGGCTGTTTTCTATTGTTCAGCTTGTGCTTGCACAAGTGAGTTGTTTAAAATTGTTCAGTTTGTGCTCGTACAAGAGGCTGTTTTCTATTGTTCAGTTTGTGCTTGTACAAGTGAGCTGTTTTCTATTGTTCAGTTTGTGCTCATATAAGTTAGCTGTTTCCTATTGTTCAATTTGTGCTCATACAAGTTAGCTGTTTCCTATTGTTCATTTTGTGCTTGTACAAGGGAGCTGTTTCCTATTGTTCAGTTTGTGCTTGTACAAGACGCTGTTTGTTATTGTTCAGTTTGTGCTTGTACAAGAGGCTGTTTTCTATTGTTCAGTTTGTGCTCGTACAAGAGGCTTGTTTCCTATTGTCCACTTTGTGCTTGTATAAGGGAGCTGTTTTCTATAGTTCAGTTTATGCTTGTGCAAGTGAGCTGTTTCCTATTGTTCAGTTTGTGCTCATACAAGGGAGCTGTTTCCTATTGTTCAGTTTATGCTTGTACAAGTGAGCTGTTTCCTATTGTTCAGTTTGTGCTTGTAACAAGTGAGCTGTTTCCTATTGTTCAGTTTGTGCTTGTACAAGTGAGATATTTTATATTGGTCAGTTTGTGCTTGTACAAGTGAGATATTTTCTATTGGTCAGTTTGTGCTTGTACAAATGAGATATTTTCTATTGGTCAGTTTGTGCTTATACATGTGAGATATTTTCTATTGGTCAGTTTGTGCTTGTACAAGTGAGATATTTTCTATTGGTCAGTTTGAGCTTCTACAAATCAGCTGTGAAACCACCTAATCCAAGGCTCATGTTATCTTTCATACTTTGTCAACATCTAATACCTCTTTGGGTAACTCAGCTATTAAATGTTGAAGATTACTTCTGGTTAAAGATGCAATATTAGAGTTTTTGAGAAGATCCTCTAAATTTTTAACATCTCTCTCTCTCTCTCTCTCTCTCTCTCTCTCTCTCTCTCTCTCTCTCTCTCTCTCATTTTCTTGATTGGGCCAAATAAAATTAAAAAAATGTTGTTTTGGTTATGTGAACAAAATCTGAGTATATAGGTCAGTACAAACCTTTTTTAATTCTAGATGGATTTAAATAAAGCATAGACTGGAAGATAAATATCATTCACATCCAAAATTTAATTTTGATCAAAGCAACAACTTACAAACACTTTGTTTCCTTGGTATTTTATAAAAATTTTATGTATTTGTTTCAAAATTGAAATGTAGAGTCAGCAGGAAAAAATAGGTTTAGTCTCGTAACCTAAGCATACATTATTATTAAGCCTTATATAGATTTTTATAATGATTTTTTTCACCTTCATATGGCAATCAAAAGTAGACACAGTCTAATGATAAGTTTTGTTTCAAAAATTTTCTAAAGGTGGCTTATCGATGATATATACTGATAAATTTGTATAAGCTTTGAAATTAAGATGAGACTGTAGAGCACTAAAATAAAAATCTAAAAATATTTTCTATAATTTGTTTAAATGTGAAACATGCAGGATAAAATACCTATTTTGTTTTGGAGAAAAAAAACATTTCAATAATGAAGTAAGAACAGATACCTTTCTTCGTCAAACAGATTCACAACTTCTTAGCTCTTAACCTTGCAACAGAAAGGTAACTTTTTTTTTAATGTCATTAATTATTAATGGCTGGTGAAAGAAACAATATTCATAATATAATGATGACAAAAAGACAAACAATGCTCTCCAAAATTGTGTTCCATGATTGGCTTGGAAATTATTTAGGAAGAATATCTTGTGAAACAAATTTATGAATAAAATCGCTTATAAGGGTTAACAAGGTATGTGTACCACTTTTCTATAGGTACTGCTCTGAAAATAACGTTATTGATATTGGTAATATACTTACAGATCAAGGATTTATTATTGATTTTGAAGGTCTTAATGCTGAATGGTCTCAACACAAATTTTCTTGCCTTTTAAGGTATAGTTCAATGTGTAAAGTTTTTATGTAAAAAGTTTGGTGTAACCATGCTTGCCAGACCATTTCTTCCTGTCCAATAGAAAAATACTTATTTTTCATAACAATAAAGAATGCAAAGATTTTTTACAAGCTAATTTTAAAATCTGATAAAAAACCAATTGGTGAAAAGAAGTGGAAAGCGACTTTCAACCTGATTATTGCTTGTTGATCTAAATATTTTTTAAAGTTTATATAGTAAAATAACAAATTTAAACGACGGATATATTACAGAATTTTTTTTAAAAATTCCACCAAAGCTAATAGATATATTCTAATGACTACACATAGCAATTTAACTGAGAATTGTGACATATTATGGCTATGTTGAAAAAAGAGAATAAAACAAGAAAGTTTTTAAAAATGTTACATCACTCATTCGCTGTTGCTGCATGTGACCTTGAAAGGTTGTCTACCTTTGCATGATAGTTATTGTACATGCCAGATAAGAAAGTAGTGATGTTTACACTGGTATTATTAATTTTGATGTCTGATTTCTTGTTCATGAAATTATTTGATCTTAAGATACATGAATCAATGTAATGTGTGTGATCTAATATGATACATCAATGAATTTTAAGTGTGTGACCTGATATTAAATAATGAATTTGATGTGTGTAATCTGAAGTTACATGAATGAATTTTAAGTGTGTGACCTGATATTAAATAATGAATTTGATGTGTGTAATCAGAAGTTACATGAATGAAATTTATGTGTGTGATCGAAAGATACAGGAATGAATTTACTGTGTGATCGAAAGATACAGGAATGAATTTACTGTGTGATCTGAAGATACATGAATGAATTCAATGTAATCTGAAGATACACAAATATTAACATTAATGAATTAATCTGATGAAATAGATTTGAATTTAGTGTGTGACCGGATGATACAGAATAATCTACTGTGCGTGATCAAAAGATACATAAATTGAATTTGTGTGTTGAGATAAATTAATTCAATGTGTCTGACCTGAAGATAAATCAATGAATTCAATGTGTCTGACCTGAAGATAAATCAATGAATTCAATGTGTCTGACCTGAAGATCAATCAATGAATTCAATGTGTCTGACCTGAAGATAAATCAATGAATTCAATGTGTCTGACCTGAAGATAAATCAATGAATTCAATGTGTTTGACCTGAAGATAAATCAATGAATTCAATGTGTCTGACCTGAAGATAAATCAGTGAATTCATTGTGTCTGACCTAAAGATAAATCAATGAATTCACTGTGTCTGACCTGAAGATAAATCAATGAATTCAATGTGTTTGACCTGAAGATAAATCAATGAATTCAATGTGTCTGACCTGAAGATAAATTCATGAATTCACTGTGTCTGACCTGAAGATAAATCAATGAATTCAATGTGTTTGACCTGAAGAAACAGGAATGAAGTCAATGTGTGTTATCTGAAGATACAGGACTTGATTCAATGTGTTACCTGAAGATACAGGATTAATTTCAAGTTGTGTGATCAAAAAATATATGAATGAATTCAATATGTGTGACAAATATATGAATGAATTCAATGTGTGACAACTAAAGATACATGAATTCAACTTGTGCAGTCTGATGATAAATGAATGAATTCAATGTGTGTGTGTGTGTGTGTGTGTGTGTATGTGTGTGTGTGTGTGTGTGTGTGTGTGTGTGTGTGTGTGTGTGTGTGAGATTGAATGAAACATTAATTAGATGCATGTGACCCAAAGATACATGAATGAATTCAATGTGTAATCTGAAGATACATGAATGAATTCAATCAGTGTGATCTAAAATTACAGGAATAAATAAATGTGAGTAAAGTGAACATAAATCAATGAATTCAATATCTGTGACCTGAAGATACACAAATGAATTCAATGTGTGTAACGTCAAGATATATGAATTAATTCAAAGGTGGTGTGAGGATACAGGTTTTCAATGAGTGTGATTTAATGAAACATGTATGAATTCAATATGTGAGCAGATAAAATATGAATGAATTTAAAGTGTTTGATCTAATGATACATGTGTAAATTTCAACCTGTGAATTAAACAATACACTGTATATGTATTAGAATTTTTTAAAAAATCCTTTGATGATCAAAGTTTGTAATGGATTAAAAGATGATCATTTTCACTATGTTATATAGGATTATCAACATTAATCTTACAAAGCATCAGCTTGTGTTTAGATGCAATTCTCAAACTGGTAAACTCTGAACATCCTTGTTATTTTTCCCTTACCAAACCTAACTGTACAATTTACATGAATTATTTACATTAATTATTTACAGTATAACAGTATATATCATGGGCGTAGAGATCACTCCTACCTTCTGGTACCTGACCAGACATCAGATGATTTTTTAAACTTAAGAATTGCAATCTGAAAGAAGCATACTGAATCTTATCTCTTGTTAACATAAGATTCTGGCAGTATTCCCAAAATTATGAGTCATCCTTTAATATTATGTGGTTATTTGTCTGGAGAAGGTCCTAGTAACCATGTCAACTGTCATACATTTTATTAACAGTGATAGACTATAGAACTCATGATTTCATAATGAGATGTAAATGGTTACTTTGATAGACTATAGAACTCATGATTTCATATTGAGATGTAAATGATTACATTGATAGACTATAGAACTCAAGATTTCATAATGAGTTGTAAATGATTACATTGATAGACTATAGAACTCAAGATTTCATAATGAGATGTAAATGATTACATTGACAGATTATAGAACTCATGATTTCATAATGAGATGTAAATGAATACATTGACAGATTATAGAACTCATGATTTCATACTGAGATGTAAACGATTACTTTGATAGACTATAGAAACCATGATTTCATAATGAGATGTAAATGAATACATTGATAGATTATAGAACTCATGATTTCATAATGAGATGTAAATGAATACATTGATAGATTATAGAACTCAAGATTTCATAATGAGATGTAAATGGTTACATTGATAGACTATAGAAACCATGATTTCATAATGAAATGTAAATGAATACATTGATAGATTATAGAACTCATGATTTCATAATGAGATGTAAATGAATACATTGATAGATTATAGAACTCAAGATTTCATAATGAGATGTAAATGGTTACATTGATAGACTATAGAAACCATGATTTCATAATGAGATGTAAATGAATACATTGATAGATTATAGAACTCATGATTTCATAATGAGATGTAAATGAATACATTGATAGATTATAGAACTCAAGATTTCATAATGAGATGTAAATGGTTACATTGATAGACTATAGAACTCATGATTTTATAATGAGATGTAAATGATTACATTGATAGACTATAGAAACCATGATTTCATAATGAGATGTAAATGAATAATTGATAGATTATAGAACTCAAGATTTCATAATGAGATGTAAATGGTTACATTGATAGACTATAGAACTCATGATTTCATAATGAGATGTAAATGATTACATTGACAGATTTTAGAACTCATGATTTCATAATGAGATGTAAATAATTACATCGATAGACTTAATAGAAACCATGATTTCATAATGAGATGTAAATGATTACATTGATAGACTATAGAAACCATGATTTCATAATGAGATGTAAATGATTACATTGACAGATTATAGAACTCATGATTTCATAATGAGATGTAAATGATTACATTGATAGACTATAGAAACCATGATTTCATAATGAGATGTAAATGGTTACATTGACAGATTATAGAAACCATGATTTCATAATGAGATGTAAATAATTACATCGATAGACTATAGAAACCATGATTTCATATTGAGATGTAAATGATTACATTGATAGACTATAGAAACCATGATTTCATAATGAGATGTAAATGAATACATTGATAGATTATAGAACTCAAGATTTCATAATGAGATGTAAATGGTTACATTGATAGACTATAGAAACCATGATTTCATAATGAGATGTAAATGAATACATTGATAGATAATAGAACTCATGATTTCATAATGAGATGTAAATGAATACATTGATAGATTATAGAACTCAAGATTTCATAATGAGATGTAAATGATTACATTGATAGACTATAGAACTCATGATTTCATATTGAGATGTAAATGATTACATTGATAGACTATAGAAACCATGATTTCATAATGAGATGTAAATGAATACATTGATAGATTATAGAACTCAAGATTTCATAATGAGATGTAAATGGTTACATTGACAGATTATAGAACTCATGATTTCATAATGAGATGTAAATGATTACATTGATAGACTACAGAAACCATAATTTCATAATGAGATGTAAATGAATACATTGATAGATTATAGAACTCATGATTTCATAATGAGATGTAAATGGTTACATTGATAGACTATAGAACTCATGATTTCATATTGAGATGTAAATGTTTACATTGATAGACTATAGAAACCATGATTTCATAATGAGATGTAAATGAATACATTGATAGATTATAGAACTCAAGATTTCATAATGAGATGTAAATGGTTACCTTGATAGACTATAGAACTCATGATTTCATAATGAGATGTAAATGATTACATTGACAGATTTTAGAACTCATGATTTCATAATGAGATGTAAATGAATACACTGATAGACTATATAACCCATTTTTTCATATTGAGATGTAAATGAATACATTGATAGACTATAGAACTCATGATTTCATAATGAGATGTAAATGAATACACTGATAGACTATATAACCCATTTTTTCATAATGAGATGTAAATGTTTACATTGATAGACTATAGAACTCATGATTTCATAATGAGATGTAAATGATTACATTGATAGACTATAGAACTCATTTTTTCATATTGAGATGTAAATGAACACATTGACAGATTATAGAACTCATGATTTTGTAGACAAAGATGTAAAGGAAACATTGTTATTCAGGGATTTACAAAGGAGCTTCGAACAGGAAGCTTTTAGGGACCAGAGGAACTGTAGGAGACAGAGGGGAATACCCTGGTACATTTGGGCCCAAGTATCGGACTGGAGGGGAACTAGAGTACCAGTCCAGAGAAGCATAATACAGATGAGTAGGAATACAGAACAGAAGGAAAATCTATCACACTAAGTCAGATGAAATAGACCATCACATGGTCGAGTGAAAGACAAGTGATAGGGTTTTAAATTTGAATTTTTTTTGAGAATTGACTATCTGTTATTGAATGATATTAAATTGTTGTTCATTTGAATTTTATTTTACATTTTATGTATTCAGTAATTTAACTGTCGGCATCGCTGACTGGGGACTCTGAGCTTTGTATCTCTCTCACTGCATCAATTTCTGACAAAAACAAGCCAGGGTGGGTTTTCTGTAATAATTTTATATAATATTTGGAGCACCCCACCCAACCTAGTCCAAAACACCTTTACACTAAATCATTCCTCTTTTAAGAAAAACATTTGTAGCATTTACTTTATGACATTCAACATTAAGTTATAGTTCTTAAAAGGCAAAAAAAGTACTTCAAATGGTACATAAACCAGTCACCAACTGTCTTGGAAAGGGTCATGTGACCTTCACTTTGCTCTTAGAATCCTTAGATCATCAAGCATCTAGAGTGACCAATTTCCTAAGTCACATGATGGATTCAATTATTTATCTCTGTCAGTGAACTGCAGTGACCTTACCTTTGACCTTTAAAATCTTTGACCTTTAAACTGTACAATCAAACAAAAGGCTTCTTAGCATCATCAGTTGTGACATACCAATAATTTTTGCTGGAAGTATGTTCAGTAGTAATCATGTTATTTTGTGCAAAAAACTTCAAATTTCTCACACCATGACAACCTGGGCCTTTCATCTCTTCAGAAAACCTAACCTAATGGTCATGTTTTTTCTGACAGTTCTCAAGGCACTTAAATCAATATACTATGGTTGACCTTGACCTATTGATTCCTGACCCAGTAGTAGCATTTATTGGCTTCTGCTGACTAACCCATCTGCAAAGTCTGATGACTGGTATATGAAATATGATGTTATTTCACATAAAACAATTACCTTGATCAGAGTGACCTTGATCTTTGACCCCAAAATCAATTGGTTTTTTTTCTACTTGAACGCAAGATATACATGTATAAAACAGCAGAGGAACAAAACTGGTAACTAATGAACTGATGTACCTAGCTGCACAATTATATTTTTGACAGTTGTATAAAAGCTGACCAACTCTGATAATGAATACTATGTAAGATTTATACCGGAATAAACATACAGTAAAATCTGTCTTAACTTACATCCCAATATAAAGGACACCTATTCATCAGATTCTAGGGTCCCTTCTCTTAATATAATTTACCTATATCTGAAGGACAACTGCTTGTCAGAGACAATGTGTATCAGTCCATTCTCAGAAATTAAATTCTATCTAATGGAAACTTGCTGATAAAGGACAGATCTGTGTGATAATTGTCCTTTAAAGACAGGGGTATATAGTGATGAATTTCCACTGATTAATCATCAAGAACATTAATGGCATCAGTGATGAATTTCCACCAATTAATCATTAAGAATATTAATGGCATCAGTGATGAATTTCCACTGATTAATCATTAAGAATATCAGTGATGAAGATGAATCTCTCTCTCTCTCTCTCTCTCTCTCTCTCTCTCTCTCTCTCTCTCTCTCTCTCTCTCTCACACACACACACACACACACACACACACACAGACACATAGCCAGAGGCAGAAAGAAGCAGTAAAAAAACAACAACATAGTGTTGTAGTGTTTTCAACAATTTCATGCCACAAGGCTTCTAGACCTATGAATGATGCTAAATTTTACAGGCAAATAGGCAAACTGGAAAAGGTAATTGAGAAATGGAGAATAATATAAATTTTAGGGTGGTAACAATCTTAATTAAAGCATAATAATGTCTTAGATCAACTGTAAATACATTTAAATGTTTGAAGTACTTCCTGTTGTCTTAGTTTTATCTCACTCATTTCAGTATACATGTTAATAAGCTAATGCCTACATGCTCAGTGTTCAAAATACAATCCTGAGTCTGTAGTGCTCTACTGTTTTCATTCAAACCATTTTTTCAAGTATTAATCATATGTGTCTTATACTTATTTAATCAATATAATGAAAATAGAAGCTCAAAAAGAAAGCACAACCTATCAATTTTGAAAAGATGATTGTGAATAGAAAAATAAATGTAAAGAACTACATTTCGTGGCGGACACACTAGCAGGGAGGTGAAGGGTTCAGTCACTCCATACTAAGGATGAAACAACTCATCAATATATTGATGCCTCAGTACTTTTGCTGGAATGATACACATATCGATACAAGAGAAGGAGTACTTACCATCAGTATGAAAGGTAATGAAATTCACAAGGAATCTTGTTATTACTTAACGTCATTAACAGTTTGTTTTCATTATTCATGACACAATAGTTTTAAAAATTATCTAATTTTACAAAATAATTTTATTTGAAATAAAGTAATGGTAAATATTACAAATATAATTATATTTAAGATCCTTCATGTTTACCAAGTGTCATGTATGCTGATAGTAATGTTGTGAAACATACTGGGGCCAAACACAGCTTTTGGGCAAATTTTGGATTTAAAAAAAAAAATCATTATGTCATGTGTTTATCTACAAGAATATAGAATGTGATAAGAATCATTGTCATGTGTTTATTTATAGAATGTGGTAAGAATCATTATGTCATGTGTTTATTTATAGAATGTGATAAGAATCATTATGTCATGTGTTTATTTACAAGAATATAAAATGTGATGAGAATATGTATTCCTTTCTTAAGCCTACAACTGAGTCTATGATTTTCAGATGCAAGCTTGTTTTCTGCCAGAACTTTATGTAATTTCTGAAGTCTATTTAGCATTATCTTGTTAGCTGAAGTGTGTTTTATGTCTACTGACCCTCTATGATAAGAATCTTGCCTGGGTGTCAGCATCCCACTCAAAGTTTCTCTGTTTACTATATCAATAGTGTAGAAAATGGAGGCTCTATGCTATATCAAGACAATCTAATGTCGGGATGATGTCTTCACAGTATCATCTGTAGTGTAAAGTTAATCATCACACAGTATCAGTATTTAGATTACAATAATAATAATAATAATAATAATAATAATGAGGACATTGTATAGCGCCTAATCTTTAGAAGCTCTAAGCGCTTTACAACATCTATAATGATATGACTACATGACAGAAAAACAAAAAACAAAAACCATGAAATTGGAAAACATAAAAACATGCTGAAAACAAATAAGATACAAAACATCATTAGGTCTCTAAGTTTGTTCTTGCAGTCGAAAAAGTTTAGTTTTAAGAGCACTCTTAAATGGGACCACTGTGTCTTTGTGTTTAATTTCAACGGACAATTCGTTCCACATCGCTGGGCCCTGGTATGCAAAAGAACGTTGTCCATTCCATATGATTTCGTTTTCATAGTGGGAACAATGACTATACGATTGCCAGAAGAGGAGCGTAAGGATCTTGCTGTGGTATAAGCATCGGTGCACAACTTATGCAACCATTAACATACACATAGCAAATTCGTTTACTATAAATTGTAATGAATATTCAAATTATACGGGGTGAGGAGGCTGTGGTTTTCTTTTGAGATGAAATATTTTTTTTTATCTCATGATAATTAATACTTTTGACAAACAATATCATGGATATAAAATATGGTGTTAATTTGCTAGAAATCAGAGCAACAGATTTTTTTCCGGCTATTAACAGATGGAAATTAAACAAAAACATGTCAGGCCGAGGCTACAAACAGTGAATTTTTTGTCTTTAATTTAATTACAGGTTACCATAGTACATATTGTCATAAAATTAAAAAGTATTTGTATATATAGCTATCCGTCACTAAAAGGTCCCTCACTATTTCCTGTTATATGTATAATTATGGATTCCATTTGATTAAGTGGTAGCAAAATTATGTGTACAATGTACTTCATTATATGGCAATTTCACTAAACAGCATTAAATTCTATGACTTCCATACAGACTGCCATAGTGAGGGAGTACTGTTTAGTGTTTATGTGCACTTTCGTTTAATTTCTAATTTAACTTTATGCGAGGATATGTTTTGTTCCATCACTTGCTATGCAATCTCAGAGGACAAAAATGGTGTTTGGTAATCCATCATTACGTTTGAGAGCAAAAGTGGTGTTTGGGTGTTCCATTGCTTTCTTAGTGAATAAAAGAGTGATTTGGTTATTCATTTATTAAGAAAGTAAAAGATGGTATTCTGGAGATCCATCATTTGCTAAGTAAGATATTATTTTTCAGTAAGATGGTATTTTTCAGTAAGATGATATTTTGCTGTAAGATGGTATTTTGCTGTAAGATGTTATTCTGCTGTAAGATGATATTTTTCTGTAAGATGGTATTCTGCTGTAAGATGGTATTTTGCTGTAAGATGGTATTTTGCTGTATGTAAGATGGTATTTTGCTGTAAGATGATATTTTTCTGTAAGATGGTATTCTGCTGTAAGATGGTATTCTGCTGTAAGATGGTATTTTTCTGTAAGATTTTAGTTTGCTGTAAGATGACATTTTGCTGTAAGATATTTTGCTGTAACATGGTATTTTGCTGTAACATGCTATTTTGCTGTGATATGATTTTTTGCTGTAAGATGGTATTTTTCTGAACTATTATATTTGTTCCATCATTTGCTATGATGACATTCTGCTGTAAAATGGTATTTTGCTGTAAAATGTAAGATGGTATTTTGCAGTAAGATGGTATTTTGCTTTAAGATGGTACTTTGCTGTAAGACGGTATTTTACTGTAAGATGGTATTTTACTGTAAGATGGAATTTTGCTGTAAGATATTTTTTTTCAGTAAGATGGTATTTTGCTGTAAGATGGTATTTTGCTGTGATATGACTTTTTTGCTGTAAGATGGTATTTTTCTGAACTATCATTTTTTTTCCATCATTTGCTAAGATGACATTTTGTTATAAGATTGTATTTGCAGTAAGATTGTATTTGCTGTAAGATGTTATTTTGCTGTATGTAAGATGGTATTTTGCTGTAAGATGTTATTTTGCTGTAAGATGGTATTTTGCTGTAAGATGATATGTAACATGGTATTTTGCTGTAACATGCTATTTTGCTGTGATATGATTGTTTGCTGTAAGATGGAATTTTTCTGAACTATCATATTTGTTCCATCATTTGCTATGATGACATTCTGCTGTAAGATGGTATTTTTCTGTAAGATAATATTTTGTTGTAAGATGGTGTTTTGCTGTTCTATCATTTGTTCCATCATTTGCTAAGCAAGTAAAACATATTGTTGCATTTCTCTTGTTTTGACTTTTGTGTGTATGTTTGTAAGCATGTTGTCAGCATGTATGTAGTTAAATAATACTTATTTCATGCAGTGTAATGACACAAGATATTTCACCATTTGCTTACTTACTATAGTTTGCATTGTGTTTCTCTTGCTTACGTAAATGAATGCCACACATGGCATTTAAATCAGATCTGATTACAGATAGAAACTGGGATGAAACACTGCAGAAAATTCCTCTCTGATGTTAAATGATAGAATGACGTAATTCCTTGCCAGTATATGCTAGTTTTAATAGTGACTCATGTTGGTGCTAAGATCATAAATCCACAAACATCTGTTTCAACAGATATTTTGCTCAATTGGGAAAAGAGATTTCATATTTTCCAATTTATTTAGAATAGGAAAGGATGAAAGGTTTAAAAATCTCCAAGTCTATAAAAACACAACTTGGATGTACGGAATGTAAGGACAGATCATATATTATTCACAAGCTTGAAGTGTGTTAAAACATCTAAAAATTAGAAGACTTAAATTTGTAGAAATTGATATACTGTATGAATTTTAGTGTCTGAATGTATTTAATACAGGTATTTATATTTCTAGCTATTACAATATCAAATTAAAACTCTCATCGGAAGATAAATATTATGCTGTATCTGTTAAAAAATAACTTATGAATCTGTGATAATAAATTGATCTTTGCACATAATTGATACTGAGATGAAAAGTATGATATAAGAGGTAGGTGTGTGTGCATATGTGTGTGTGTGTGTGTGTGTGTGTGTGTGTGTGTGTGTGTGTGTGTGTGTGTGTGTGAGAGAATGAGGAGATAATGTGAGTCAAATGTTTCTCTTTCATTACGAACATTGTTAGATCTAATATTAAAGCTTGAAGTTACTTTTGCTTTATGGCTACTAAATGCACACAGCATTCTCTTAATGTAACAAAACACTGAAAATTATACATTATCAAAAATAATATTCAACATTTTGAAACATCTTATTTTTTTATACATTATCAAAAGCCGAAAGTTTAAACGTATACAGAGAAAATAAAATAACTGTCCCAGATTATTCAGTTTCTTTTTCACTATAGTTTTATGGGCTCAGGTTGCTATTAGTTTTTATCTGAACACATAAAAAGCGTGTTTTGGATGTTTTACATTGCCTTAACAATTTTTTAGTCATATCACTACGATGTCTGCAGAATGGCAGTTTATAGTTGTCTAGCACTAGTGCATCATGTCTCAGACATGTAGCATGATATCGCACCCAGTCACATTCTCCTGACACAAGGCCAAACAGTCCTAACACTAACTTCTTTACGCTGAACGTCTAGTGAGGCAGCTGTTAATACCATTTTTAAAAGTCTTTTGTATGACTAAGAAAGGCAGTAGATATTTGAAGAAAAACAAAGTCAATTAAGTCTGGTTTTTCAAATGTAGCAACACAGCAACACCTTAAAAGTTATAATATGCCAAAACAAGGAGAGCATTTAATTGCCTAACACAAGGATACCAAAGTAACTCAGATCTAGGCATGAACCAGCACTATTCTGTCATGATTCTCTTTGATAAGCCAATCATAACATTCCCTTTCATTGAGTAATCACCTGTCTTCAACTACCGAAGAATTTCTGAGGCCATATTGAACAACATTTATACAATATTAATTCTCTAATATGGTAAAGAGTCCTAGATGTAAAACCATTAATGCTCTTTACTGTGGTAAGGATTCCAGCATTGTCTAACCAAACTCTGGCAACTACTGGAAACACGGTACTAACTGTATGCAAAAATGGGAATCAGTCTGGAAATGGGTGAACATTAATTAGAGAATGTATATGTGTTTGTCTGGCCACAATTGGTTCATATGTCATTTTTCTTTAGGAAAAGATTCTTTTGAGAGCTTAGCCTATTTGTAACAGAAAAAAAAATATAGACATTGTTTTATAATGGAATTTCAGTCCTTTAACAGTCATGAGTTTTTGGAAGTCATTTCTGAAATTAGCACCTGACTCTTTGGTGCGGAATTGAAAGCACATGTTTAATCAAACACAAGTCCAGAAAATGCTGTGACTCATATCCTTTTTTTTTTAACACAGAAGTTGTCATCCAGGTCTCATCTATTATGCTAAATATAGGTTTGATCATGAGAACTTGGAAATTTAAAGTTATTTAATTTTTAACATCATGATGTTTGCATAGGTTTACTATAGGAACTGAAATAGTACAGTGAGTTCTACTAAGACTAATTGGGGGATTTGCATGAGAGGCTATGACTCACTAGGGGTGACTGATTTCCACCTTAAAGAAGGGTGGTCAGTAGAGTTCCTACCCTGGCAGCACCCGCCACCTCGACATGAGAATGACAGAAAGGATAAGGTTTCAAAAAGGAACTGATTTCAATTTTGAACATTCCACATTTAAAACAAGTTCGAACAGGTAGCTATATACCTTCAAGAATGCTGGCATTTATTCACAATGGTCATTTGGACCCAGTACCACAGCACCATGGGCCCAGTACCACAACCAGGGACCTGTACCATAGTACATGTACCATGGACCCAGTACCACTGCCAGAGACCAGTAGCACAGTACCATGGGCCCAGTACCACAGCCAGGGACCTGTACCATAGCACATGTACCATGGACCCAGTACCACTGCCAGGGACCTGTACCATAGTACATGTACCATGGACCCAGTACCACTGCCAGAGACCAGTAGCACAGTACCATGGGCCCAGTACCACAGCCAGGGACCTGTACCATAGCACATGTACCATGGACCCAGTACCACTGCCAGAGACCAGTAGCATGGTAATATGGACCCAGTACCACAGCCAGGGACCTGTACCATAGTACATGCACCATGGACCCAGTACCACAGCCAGGGACCCGTGTTGGTGATTCCACAAAGCCATAATTCCTTCCTTCTCCATTTATAGGTTACCACATAAAAACAATAACTCTAAGTTAACTCTGACTGGATATAAAAGTCTATTTTGACCATCCCCAGCACAGATACAGTTGAGTCTGGGGATATCCAACAGGAGGGGAGCAACAAAATGGAGGCTGTTTTTTGCTTTAAAAAACTGGTTGGCAAAAAAGGGAAACTGACTCATAATTCTCACTGAACCTAATGCAGCCCTAGGTATCACGGTACCAATTGTTTTTCCATAGACCTCAATGGTAATATTTGGAGAGATAAATATATTTTCTATCCAAATTTAGCGTGCATCTATCACACTGTTATAGAGAACAATGTTAGATTGTCAATTTGACGATGACAAAACCAGGTACTCTACTGCATTTAAGAGAGATAACTCTGCTGGAACTAGACAGGGCTATGAGTTATCTAGTCACAACATACATATTTTCAGTCATGTGTATTACATTTTCAAAAAAATCATAAAAAATACAAAATATGATCTTTTTAGGAATTAGCATAAATTCACATGTTGCCAAGAGGCTAAACTTTTTTTAAGCCTAACAGAAAGTACAACTTTTACATAATCCACCAATCATTGCTAGTGTTGTTGTTTATTTCTGATTGCAATGTTCCCTACACTTTAAGCTCCACCCACTTAGACTTGCGCAATTGGTACCGTTATACCCCTACTCTGTAGACAGGTGATGAAACTTGATCCCTTTATTTGCAGATTCTAAAACAAGCAAGAAAACCATGTTGAGGGTAAGATTTTTAAAGGAAGCTTCCTTCAAAGGTTCATTCAGAGGGGGGAATTTAGAGAGTAAAGGAAACAAGAAAGATTCCATTTAGAAACAAACTTGTCTTTGCAGTTCAAGATACCTGACCAGGTCTGCATAGGGAAAGTGTCAGTACGGTACTATGGAATTGCCTTTGGAAAATAGTAGACTGTTGGAAAGGGCAGCTTGGATGCCATTAAAAAAAAATCTCGCATTGTAGCTTATTCATCAATCTTCTCCATGACTGAATGATGCACTTGGCAATTTTGATAAAAAAAATGTTTCTTTACAGAGAGGTCAATTGCGATGAGGCAGGCATTTAGGTGGAGAATCAGTGGGCTGTTGTATATGAAGAAAGCCCCTGTTCTGCAACATTAGGTCCTCCATCTGAGTAAGGGTCCTAGGATGCTCAACCAGTAGATCCAGAATATAGTTGAACCATAATTGCTGGGGCAATAGAAAGCCAATCAAAATGAGCTGAACAATAGAGTGCTTGACTTTGTGTGGGATAGATCTTTGCTATTATTTGACACACTAAACCAGTGACCAGGTGCCTGGTAACCAGTCAGCAGGTAAAGATTGATCAAATAATGTCGACCTTTTGGAAATTTAATTCAATAAACAAGATCCTGTTTAAGTTCATAAGTCTATTAGTGTGAGAATTTGACTTTACATCCCTTGAGTCAGGAAGACAGAGCCCTGACATCAGTTGCAAATAGAGTGATTAAATAAAACACCTTTTATCTTGCATAATGTACTCAAACTCATCAAAATCTATGAAAATGGATGCAGAGACATACAAATAAACCAATAACTGGCAAGAAATTTGCAAAAGGATTAACAGTACAATTGCCAAAAAATGGCAAGTTGATGAAGTGTTATGCCCCAAAACACAAGTGCATGAAGTTCAAGGAAAACAAGGGAGGTAATCGAATCATTGGAAGTGGACATGGGTATGAAACAAGGAGTATGTTGATTTGTTGGTTGTTTTTTTATATGGTGGCCAGTACTAATGGTAGAGGAAGAACCCGGAAAAACCCCACAAAGAACTACCAACCCATGAGAAGCTACTGGCAAGCTTTCTTACATAACTACATTAACCGAATCTTAGACTCGAACTCACGCAGACAGAGGTGAGATGGCAGTGATCCGTAACGGACAGTGCTTTAGACCACTCGGCCACTCAATTCCCCTTACCTTCAATTAGCATTTGGAGGAAGGAATAATATCTTTGGACTAGTGATTAGTATAAAGAAAATAAATAAAAATGCAATGCTTCTACTGCTATTAAATATGGTGGTATTTATGTAGTACATCAGTGCAGACTATATTTGCTTTGAATATTGTTTTTGAGCAGAATATTAAATTAGTGAAAGTTAAAGATTTCTTGTTCAAATAATGCATCGACCATATTTTATCTTAAACATCTTTGACAGAGGGTTAGGAGGGGTAATGTCAGATCATTAGAAACCAACCTCCAATCAGAATTGAGTTTGGCATGCCAGACATTAGAATCTTAAGTTTAAATATATCATCTTGAGAATCAAGTCAGTAGTGTTTCAAATTTGGTGGACAAAACAAATAATTACCTACTCCGAGGACATTCATAATGGCGGATTGATTCGAGGAACAATCAGAAAGCTTTAAAACAGAAGCTTTTAGGGACCAGAGGGAAGTACCCAATGCAGTGGTCTGAGTCTCAGGAAGACGTTTTACGGACCAGAGGAAATACTTCTTGATGTGGTCCGAGTCTCAGGGAGACAAAGGGATGATGTTTTAGGGACCAGGGGAAATATTCCTTGATGTTGTCCAAGTCTCTGAGAGACCAAGCGAAGATAGAAGGAAGTTTGAGGGACCAGAGGGAATTACCCCAGCTGTGGCCCGAGTCTCTGGGAGACAAAAGAGAGAAGGGAAGACAGAAGAGATGTAGAAGGGATAATGGAGGAAGACAAAGGAAGAGGAAAACATACAGATGAATATGGCTCAGGACAGAAGGGAAAATTGCACACTAATTCAAAGGATGAACTAGGCTGTCACTTGGTGGAGTGATATGATATTAGCTTAATTGTATTTGAGAAATTACTATTAGAATTAATTTAACCGTCGGCACCGCTGACCGGGGGCTCTAAAAAAAATGAGCCAGGGTGGGTCTTTTATATTAATTGAAATAAATTGGAAACACCCCACCCCAAAAAGGGAAGCAACCAAACCTTTACAAATTCCTAACCAACATTTAGAAAGATTTCTGGTTATTCAATCAAATTGTAGTGCGTAGTCCTTACTAAATGTCTTCATGATTGCTTCAGATGTTGGTTTAATCGGTCAGTACATACTCTGTGTTTTTACTGAGGGGTTGTCACATTAGTAGTTCACACACATTGGACTACCAAATGCAGGGCGCCCGAGTGGTCAAGTGGTCTAAAGCGCTCTCCGTTACTGATCACTGCCATCTCACTTCTGTCTGCATGGGTTCGAGTCTAAGATTCAGCTAATGTAGTAATGTGAGAAAGCTTGCCAGTAGCTTCTCGTGGGTCGGTGGTTCTTTCCGATGGTTTTCCCGGGTTCTTCCTCCACCAATAGTACTGGTCGCCATGTATAGCCTATCGCATGCTGAAAAATGGCGTTAAACCCTACAACAACAACAACAACCAAATGCAGCTTTCAGACATCTTTTCTTCAATGTGTGTGCGTGTGTGTGTGTGTGTGAGAGAGAGAGAGAGAGAGAGAGAGAGAGAGAGAGAGAGAGAGAGAGAGAGTGTTTTAAAAACTGACTTTTTTATCCAATAGCATGATGAATAAAAGCAATAAAGAAAATGTCTGAGACATGATGCCCCAGTACTAGACATCACTATAAACTCCCATGCTGCAGACATTGTTTTGATATGACTGAAAAAGTGTTAAAGCTATGTTAAAAATCCAAATCTCTCTCTCTCTCTCTCTCTCTCTCTCTCTCTCTCTCTCTCTCTCTCTCTCTCTCTCTCTCTCTCTCTCTTGTGAATTTGTATTCTCCTCACTCTGCATTTGTAATTCTCTATTACCTATCTCTACATTTGTATTTCTTTCTTCACTCTCTCAATGCAGCTGCAATCACTCTGCATTTCCATCATTGCCTTCTGAGGCTGAAGTTTTCCTTATTTCTAATTCCAAATTTCTTTAATTTCATATCAAAACCAGAAAGAGACTTTTATAATCAAACCCAAAATACAGTAATCTAAAATCTCCTTTCCTGCCAAATGCTGAGTCAAAATATTATTTATTTCATCATTTCTTATAGACGTTTGAAGAATTCATTTCATTAGATGTTGAATAATTGATGGTTTCACAAAAGATTTCTTAAATGTGTGAAATTCAAATCTTAACCTGACACAATGAAAATTCCAAAAGAAAGTCAATTTAAATTTAAAAGGCAATTAAAGGCAATGTAATATTTTTTTAAAAATCAGATCCTGGACAAAGACAGCAGTTTAATTCATGTCTTTTGAAAGAAGACAAATAATACAAAGTGAAAATTGAAAAGGTATATTAAAGTGTATTTTAATCACATGTTGTTAGGAACATCAGTGCTTTTCATTGGTTGACTTCCTTAGAAGAACTAAAAGGAAATGTACACATAACAAGAATTGCTATTGTTTGCAATGAAATCAGGATCGATCATAGCAAGTTTTAGTTGTAATAAAAGTAATAAAAGTAATAAAAGTAATTCTGATTTTTTTAAAATCAAAATAATAGAAAACATATAACATAAATTCAAAGAAGTCTGAATATGATTGAGTTGGTTAAAATGATCCTATAGAATGTCCAATTTATGAAGTATTTATCATGATTTTTTTTGCCATATTAGCTTTTATTATTTGTGCAAAATGACTAACCACACAAATTACAAAATGCCTGCCCCCCCCCCCTCTCCTTTTTCTCTTACCAATTGACCATTCTGACACCAAGAAGTGAAATCCCGACCTAAAGACAAATTTACAGCATTCTGAAATCTACTCAACATGTCTTCTTCTAGAAAATTGATATGATACACACTGCATTAATAGCAGGTTCAATGTGTCTCTCACTGTAATGGATTCAAACTAGTTCCAAGTACATGTAACCTAATTAACACTGAAAGAAAGAAAGAAAGAAAGAAAGAAAGAAAGAAAGAAAGAAAGAAAGAAAGAAAGAAAGAAAGAAAGAAAGAAAGAAAGAAAAAAAGAAAAAAAGAAAGAAAGAAAGAAAGAAAGAAAGTTAAACAGAAAAAAGAAAGAAAGAAAAAAAAGAAAGATGAAAAGCAAGCATTGGCTGATCTAAGACTATCGGATTAAAAGATGCATCCCATTAGTGACTCAAGTACAGTAATACAAACATTTGAAGGGAGATAACTCCAAAACATTATTAAGATTATGAGATTTAAGCTCCTACTGACTACTGCAACTCTTGCCCCTGTTGGGAATGATATTAGGAACTTGTATCAAATTTTAATCACATGTGTTCATGTCTAATTCATCATCATATTCATTCCAATTAAAAAAAAATATTCTTGAATGAGTGTTCTTTGTCTGAATCAATGACATTTTAATTATAAAATGCAAAGGACAAAAGTTCACTGAGATCTTTATATTTTAATAATAAAGAACTTGTTACATTTTCCTGACATTTTCTTGACAATTAAAGAAATTAGCCAATTTGACAAAATAATAGCTAATACATCTATCATGCTAAAAAATTGCTTTGCAGTTTGTTGTAAAATGAAACCTGATAGCGGAAATAAAGGTTCAATACAGATACTTAGGGGACTAGATAAAATATTCCCTATTAAATTTATGTGTGTAGATAAAATAAAATTCTGAAACTTATTTCTTTCATAATCCAACAGTGACTATCAATACAGCCTTGATACACTTAAGATGGCCCTTCTAAGCAATTAGGAATATAAGTCTATTCCAATGATGGTGTAAGATGGCCCATCAAAGCAATTAGGAATATAAGCCTATACCATACATGCCAACCCCTGACGAGGAAGTGGCGTAATCCAAGTGGTAAAAAAGCGGAATCCAGGCGGAAAAAGCGTAATCCACATATAACATGCTAAAATTTCAATAAACAACGATTATTTGCCCTGCTCATCCTTTACTGTTTCAAGTTTTCATATGTAGCACTTTTAGCTTTACACACATCGACTAGAAACCTTCTTAAGATGTTTCGCGCTAAATTTTAAAAAAAATTTGACACGGCCGGAAATAGATGTCACGTGATGCTGTACTTTTTTATTTTGTTCTTAATATTTAGAGGATTCTGTTATATTTTGTTTCGGGGGGTTTCGGTTGCCTTTTTCTAATTTATCTGGGAAATTTTTGAAAGGGGATATTTTTGCTCACATAAATGCATAGAGTAAAATAAAATATACTTTTAAGCGCTAAAATATATTTAGACTGGTGCTGCAAGAAATATGAATTAGAATATGGAATCTGCGAGTAAATATTAAATTTGGAAAACCAGTCTGCTATCTCCTCACTACGCATATAAATAAATATAAATAGAATCGAGGTCAACAGTAGAACCAGGTTAGCTATAAATAGAACATGATACTATTACGAAAGTCCACGGTTTAGCGTACTCTTATATTGTAGTTACGTAAAAGCCGTCTTTTCTAAAATACGGTCTGTGGGATTAATGGAACTTTAATAATAACGAGAAAACAATTTTTTTGGGGGGGAGGTTGATGTACCGAAAAAGCGTAATCCATATACGTTGAAGCGTAACGCGTAATTTAGTGATAAAAAGCGTAATGATTACGCCAAAAGCTTAATGGTTGGCATGTATGCTATACCAATGAAGGCTTGAGATGGCCCATCAAAGCAATTATAATTATAAACCTATACCAATGAAGGCTTGAGATGGCCCATCAAAACAATTAGGAATAGAAGCCTATACCAACGAAGGTTTGAGATGGCCCATCAAAGCAATTAAGAATATAAGCCTATGCCAATGAAGGTGTGAGATGGTCCATAAAAAAAATAGGAATATAAGCCTGTACCAATGAATGCATGAGATAGATGGTCCATCAAAGCAATTAGGAATATAAATCTATTTTAACAAAGGCATGAGATGGCCCATTAAAGCAATTAGGAATGTAAGCCTATTCCAATGATGGTGTAAGATGGCCCATCAAAGCAATTAGGAATATAAGCCTATACCAATGATGGTGTGAAATTACCCATCAAAGCAATTAGGAATATAAGCCTAAACCAATGAAGGTGTAAGATGGCCTATCAAAGCAGCAATTAGAAATATAAGCCTACACCAATGATACCATCTCATACTGTCATTGGAATAGGCTTATATTCCTAATTGCTTTGATGGACCATCTCATACCTTTATTTGTATAGGCTTATATTCTAATTGCTTTGATGGGCAATCTCAAGCCTAGATTGGTATTGGCTTATGTTCCTAATTGTTTTGATGCACCATCTCACATCTTCACTGGCATAGGCTTATATTCTTAATTGCTTTGATGGGCCATCTCAAGCCTTCATTGTTATAGGCTTATATTCTTATGTTCCTAATTGTTTTGATGGACCATCTCACATCATCACTGGCATAGGCTTTTATTCTTAATTGCTTTGATGGGCCATCTCAAGCTTTCATTGGTATTGGCTTATATTCTTAAATGCTTTGATGGGCCATCTCAAGCCTTTGTTGGTATAGGCTTATGTTCCTAATTGCTTTGATGTGCCATCTCACATCTTCATTGGTTTAGGCTTATATTCCTGATTGCTTTAATTGGCCATCTCACACCATCATTGATATAGGTTTATGTTCCTAATTGCTTTGATGGGCCATCTCAAGCCTTCATTGGTATAGGCTTATATTCCTAATTGCTTAGATGGGACATCTCATTTATTAGGAATATAAGCCTATACCAATGAAGGTATAAAATGGCCCATCAAAGCAGCAATCAGAAATATAAGCCTATACCAATGATGGTGTGGGATGGTCTATCAAAGCAATTAGGAATATAAGTATATACCAATGAAGGTATGAGATGACCTATCAAAGCAATTAGGAATATAAGCATAGATCAGTGAAGGTGAGAGATGGCCCTTCAAAGCAATTTGGAACATAAACCTATATCAATGATGGTGTGAGATGGCCAATTAAAGCAATTAGGAATATAAGCCTGAACCAATGAAGGTGTAAGATGGCCCATCAATACAATGAGATGGCCCATTAAAGCAATTAGGAATAAAAGCTTATATCAATGAAGGTGTGAGATCGCCCATCAAAGAAGCAATTAGGAATATAAGCCTATACGAATGAAAGTATGAGATGGCCCATTGAATCAGCAATTAGGAATATCAGCCTATATCAATGAAGGTTTGGGAAGGCCCATCAATGCAATAAAGAATATAAGCCTAAATCAATGAAGGTATGAGATGGCCCATCAAAGCAGCAGTTAGGAATATAAGCCTCTACCAAAGGTGTAAGATGGCCCATCAAAGCAGCAATTAGGAATATAAGCCTATACTAATGAAGGTGTGAGATGGCCCATTAATGCAATTCGGATTATAAGCCTAAACCAATGAAGGTATGAGATGGCCCATCAATGCAGCAACTAGGAACATAAGCAAATACCAATGAAGGTATAAGATGGCAATCAAAGCAGCAATTAGAAATATAAGCCTGAACCAATGATGGTGTGACATGACCCATCAAAGCAATTAGGAATATAAACCTATACCAATGAAAGTGTGAGATGCCCCATCAAAGCAATTAGGAATATAAACCTATATCGGTGAAGGCATGAGATTGCCCATTAAAGCAATTAGGAATATAAGCGTATACCAAAGAAGGTGTAAGATGGCCCATCAAAGCAGCAACTAGGAACATAAGCCAATACCAATGAAGGTATAAAATGGCCCATCAGAGCAGCAATTAAAAATATAATCCTATACCAATGATGGTGTGGGATGTCTCATCAAAGCAATTAGGATTATAAGACTATACCAATGAAGGTATGAGATGGCCCATCAAAGCAATTAGGAATATAAACCTATATCAATGAAGGCTTGAGATGGCCCATCAAAGCACTTAGGAATATAAGCCTACCAATGAAGGTGTGAGATGGCCCATCAAAGCAGCAATTATGAAAATAAGCCTATTTTTATGAAGTAATTATTATCATTACCAGTGACAATCATTTAAATAGATGTGACTGAAAGTACTATCGCTGCCACCAATTAAATTAAATCGTCGCTTCTTAAACATTAAAGTTCTACACAAGGTATGACCAAGTATCATGAACTGTTATTCATGTAAATTTGTATGTTCTTTAATTATCAATATTTTCTGTCTTAATATTTCTAATATTGTTTTCTCAAAGGACTATTCACAAATGTTTATTTTTTTCTGATAAAATTCTTAAAATTTTTATTTTTTTAAATATTTTTGACAAGTTTGTTTTTCATGGTTTTAATGACATCTTTAACGCATTTGTTAACAATTAAAAATGGATAAATTGTAATACAGCTGTACTGTGAAATATGCAGTCAGCTTTGACAAGTTTAAAATTTCAAGTTTACTTATTTTATAAATGAATTAATGAAAGAAACCCACATACAGCCCTCTACCACTATAGTGCCTCTTAATTATGACATCATTCCTTTTATAAGGTAATTGTGTGGTAATATATCTTTTTTAACATGTAGTAGAAAAATTAATTGCATCAAAAGGCATCACCACTATAAGGCAATATAGCCCATGACTTCTGTAGACAAATTTATATTTTTTATAATCAAAACTTATTTCAATGCATTTCTTATACCCATACTTTATTAAGGCACGATACCCTCCACCTTTCTATCCTTCTATCTGTCCATTCCTACTTAGGGAAATTAACAAACTGGGCAGTTGCACTGTTGCACTGACCTAGGATCATTGATCCGCTAGAGTGATGTCATCCTTAACTTTTAAAAGAACACAAAGTTCATGATCTTGAGATGGGGAGTTAGCACCCAGAAAAATGGGAGAGACGAATATGCAAAAACAGGCAGGTTTTTTTTTTTAAAGTTCAGCCATAAGTTGCTTTTGTTTCTATTTATGTATTTAAAGCCCATCATAGAAATATAAGGAAATATAAAAACAAGATTTTAATTTGAATTTAACAAAAAGGGCAGATTTTAAACTATTTATGCTGAAAGAAGCATGCAAAAGAGAATCTAACATTGCCAAGACAAGATACGACACAAAGAATATAGGTCAAGACATGTCATTTGTGCTTACATCTGTTTTTCTGATTCCATCTGAAACAAGAAAAAAAAAACAGTTACTGCCACTGTTTTCATTTAATAAAGTAATTTCAATCAGTACAAAATGGCTATGGCTTATTTCCAAAAATTTTATATAAAGGATACATTTAAATACCTGAAGGCACTGTTATGGTACAAGTCAATTCTTTATAGTAATAGCAGCAAAAACTCAAAGAACTAAAATGATTATTTTCATTGAAGAAGCTTTTATAAACTGCTGTATCCTTTTCTTATTTAGTTGGTGTTTACATATTTCTAATTTAATGGCAAAGAACATGCAGAGATTTTAAAAATGAATGAAAATCCAAGCATTGATAAACACAGATCTACTTTTTATCTGCCCTTAATAAATAAATAAATAAATAAATAAATAAATAAATAAATAAATGAATGAATGAATGAATGAATGAATGAATGAATGAATGAATGAATGAATGAATGAATGAATGAATGAATGAATGAATGAATAAATAAACAAATGAATAAACAAACAAATAAAAAAAAATACATAAATAAATAATAAATAAATAAATAAATAAATAAAATGATTCCTAACAAATTATTAATGAAATATGAGCAAGAAATATTTTAGACACACACACACACACACACACACACACACATATATATATATATAATAATTAGCATCAATGAAGCAATTAATTATCCAAATGTTTATTGAAGTTTTAAAAAGATCCGTTAATACAAGATATCGATCTTGCTCCTGTCTTAGTAAGACAACAATATTTGCTTATTTTAATTTGCAAAAACAGTCCAAAAACTTGGTTTTAAACCAATTTCTGTTTGGAAGAGATACATTTTTAAGGCAGTTAACATTCTCCTAACATTTTTGATCAGATAATTTATACTAAGTAAAAAATTGTCCTCTTTGTTTAATGTTTGCAATCTTTAAAATTTTTAAAATATTTTGCCCCAACATTTCGATTCCACTTTTACTTTAAATTTGGTCCAGTTTCATCAGGTTTAGTTTATTTCTGAGATGTAAGATTAAATAAAAATAATGGTAAAAGCTAAACTCCATGGAAATTGACTTTTTTAAGATATATCAATCTAAACCTATTAACTGGTCATTCAGTGAAAGTAACCAATGCTGAACTAAATAAATTAATCTTAACAGAACTAGTGTTTACTTACCAGCTGGACATATCAGCGAGGCTGGAGCATAACAGATCTGAATAATATAGAGAATGAATGCAAAATTACAAGACAGCATTAATGACTTAAACATGATTATTTTTAAAAAATGGAGTACATGACAATTAAAAAATGTAAATATTGCTCTTAAACAAGATCTACTTTAACGTGGCAACTTCAGTACTCAGTACACTACACAATGTAATTTGAATATTAACTCATTCAATTTAAGTTTCATAACATGTTCTCAATTACCATATAGTACATCTAACATATTTGTGACATACGATTTTTAAAACAAATCATCAACATGAAGTACATCTTTTAGCTAAGTTTTTACTGAGATTTTATTTGTTTAAAAAAAATGTTTCCTCTCTAAATTCATCAAAATTGTATGCTCAGTAACACTTACCTTAAAATATTCATTTATCCAACCAGCTTTTAACACAAATTTTCAATTTGTAAACAAATTCACAATAATGACAACTGATTTTGAATTCAAAATATCAAATTACAAAACTTCAAAATTTTGTCTTTGGCTTTTTAATAAGTTATTTATGGCTTGAAACCAAGCTGGCTCAAATATTTAATGTGCCTGTTTGCATCCTATCATTGGATCAGTCCTGGTTGACCACCATGATTTGTCCTTGTACAAAGCATAGTATTCAATTGTCTTGGCAATACATGACTTAACTGTATTGTTTGGTCATACAGCACCAACACCAAACACCATCAGACACGGATTGCTGGGTGGCAGAGTTACATACCTTGCTTAAGCTACTTTTTGCTTGAACTAGCCACTGCTTGTTCAAATGAGTTCCAAGGACATGGATTATCTCCCCTTCGTCAAGAGTTGCACTGTTGATGGGATCAAAATGACTGGAGGTAATTTTATACAGCATCAAGTTCTTGTCCTAGTGTAAAGAATAAAACTGTTTTTTTCTAAACTGCAATATTAATAATAATAATAATAATAATAATAATAGTAATAATAATAATAATAATAATAATAATAATAATAATAATAATAAGTTAAACTATAATAATAAATAAAAACAACAACAGCAAGAAAAAGAAGAAAAATATCAGAATATAACCATACTAGAACATGACTTATTTTTGCATAGATGATTCAGAAAAACACATACTAACGTTTTCAAGCCAAAGTTGCAAAACTTTGATCATGTTTGCAATAAGGGTGTCATGAATAATACCCAAAATGTTCATAACGAAAATGGCAACTGGTATTCAAATTACAAAGAAAGCATAACTACACGCATTCAAAATCATGCTCAGAGCATCATAAATAAAATAACTTATAAATTTTATTTTCACCAAATAAGAGCCTAATGTTTGGGTTAGAAAAAAACTCCCAAAATTGTATGCCAAGTTTAAACCTTGTTGGGAACTTTGAGTCCAGTTCATTAAGTAACCTGAAAAAAGATAGCACCAACATGATTTCTGACACATTTCCGAATTCTGTAAATCACTTTGGTGTCAGAATCTTTAATCTCAATTTCTGATCAAATATTGGCAGCAACTGGAAAAATAGCTGACATTGTCTACATCAAACAGTGTTTATTTTATAGAGTTACAACCATGATATAACATGTATCCCATTATTTGCACTCAATATGATTGCAATGATGAAGTAACATGTACCCCATTGTCAGCCATCTATAGTTATGACCAAGACATAACATATACCCCACTGTCTCCAGTCTAGAGTTACAACTAAGATATGTGTGTGTGTGTGTGTGTGTATTTCATAGCTTTAACAATTTTTCAGCCATATCACTATAATGTCTGCAGTGTGACAGTTTATGGTGATGTCTAGCACTGGGGCATCATGCCAGAGACACATAGCATGATGTCCCACCCAGTCACATTATCCTGACATCAGTCCGACCAATCCTAACACTAACCTCTTATTTCTGAGCGCCAAGCGAGGCAGCTGTAAGACAAAAAAGATAAAGTCTTTAGTATGACTCAGCAGGGATCAAATCCACAACCGACTGCATCCGAGGTGGAAGCTCTAACCACTAGGACATTGGAGCAGTGAACCAAAATGTAACAGATACCCCACTGCCTTCAGTCTATAGAGTAGAAAACAAGAAGAAACATTTTCCACACTACCTGCAGTCTATAGAGTTACAACCAAGATGTAACATATACCCCACTGTCTGCAGTCTATCGAGTTACAACCAAGACGAAACATTTACCACAATGTCTGCAATCTATAGAGTTACAACCAAGATGTACCATGTACTCCACTGTCAATCATTATTTTCTTAATTAACTGTAGTTCTAGTACAGGTAATAAAATAATTTACAACATTGATATGCTTTCAATTATATGACATGTTAAATAATATGTATTATAAACTGTTCATTTGTGTAAATTTCATAGTGCACTTCACACTATGTTAAAAGTATAATAAAAAGTATTATTTATTTTTCATTTGTAACTTTTCTGTTTTTTGTCTCTTCATTTTCTTCACATTTCTGATTTCCCTATGGATAGCCTAATTTCCCTTTTGTTAGCCTCACTGAGTTTATCTCATCTGTTGAATCTTGCACTCCAGACTGGTTTCAACAGCATTAATCAGGTTAAAGCTTTAGACCTTTAATTAACATGCACAGCCATGTGGCTCTTGTTGCAATGGATATCATAATTAAAACAAGCATGGACTGTTTATTCAGCAGTGTCAATTGATAACAGAATATATCAGTGCCTTGTTCAATAGTAAAATCACAAGATTTACGATTGCCAGTAATATGGAATATCTTACAGTGATACCATTAATGTTCATGAAACTCGAAATTACCATTGCAAAATACAAGCCCAAGTTATTTACCTGGCCTCATCTTACACTCCGAATCAACATATATGCCTGGACAGATGGACAATTTACAAAATTAGTGAATTCAACTTATACTCTACCTTGACTTATAGGCTGGAAAATTCAGTACAATGAATGCATGTCTTCAGATGAAAATATGTGAAACACTCATCGAGACAAGGATGGCAAAGTTTTCCTATTTGTTAAAACCAAAGAGAAATGGAAATCCCTGACTGTTCTATTAATATTAATATCATTAACACCAAATATGATTCAACACTTTCTCTATTAATGAATATCTTTACTTTTCAGTAAAATGTACAGACCAAAATTGTATTTATTTGGTTGTGTTTTAACAACCTTCATGACAAAGATGGACATGTGATGTGTGCACCATAATAAATGTACTAACTTGTGATTCTGTTATTTCCAAGTCTAACTTTGGCAAAGTAATGTATCGAATTTCTTCTGTAGAAACCTCAGAACATAATATCTTGTCACCTGAAGCAAATAAAAAAATTGGTTATGCGTGTAAGTAATCATCTGCAACTATGATAAATCCTAATCACAATTTGTTTTATGTGAGAAATTTTATTAAAAGAAAAGGACTAAATGTGGTAGTAATTATAATAAATAACTGCCTCAATACTGTATTTTGCTGTGTATAAAATGCATTTTTTCTACCTAATTTTCTTTTTCTTAGTCATGTTTTATACATGAACAAAAAGAAAAGTTTTTTCCAGATCAGTCTGAGGGAAAGATGAAGGCACTATATAGTTGCTTTCACATCATATTCATGTTTTGTGAAATATTCAATCCATTACACATTACATTGTAACTATATTGTTTACTGGGTAGTACCCAGTGGGTACTAGCTTTGACATCTTCACTAGTCAAGGTTGTGATATGTTAACCATATCTACACTTTGAAGATATTTTAGTGCTTTGTCCTAGCAACATATATTGGATTTCATGAGTTGCCTCTCATAGTATGCAATGATAACTAATCAAGAACATGTAATAATGATGTACTGTATATCAGCCAAAAATGGCTATGAGCTATGAAAATATAGAGCTAACATGAAATATTTTGAGACAGGTATTACACAAAGCCAGTTATCTCACCTCTTTCTGCATAATAATGTATCCCTACTGAATCTCACATGCTAAACCGTGAACACTCAAATTGATGATGCTAACACTACATCATCAATTGCTTTGCAGACGACATTGATGGGCTTGCAGGCAGTGAAGATGAGCTTGCTACCTTAGTGAAGAACCTGGATGAAACATCTTCCAGATTTGACATGGAGATAAGTGCTGAGAAGACAAAGCTGATGAAAAATAGTGGAATACAAATCTCAACCAAGATTAAAGTCAGAGGACAGGAACTGGAAACAGTGGGCCAATTCAGAAATCTTGGTTCCATAATCACTGAAGAGGGATCAAGAGCAGAAATTTTGTCATGAGCAGCACAAACAATGGCTGCTATGTCAAAGTTAAGACCCATCTGGAGAGACAAGAATATCTGTTTGAAAACTAAAATCAGACTATTGAGAGCACTAGTCATCTCAATCTTTCTGTATTCATGTGAGGCCTAGACCCTGACAGCAGAATTGCAACAAAGAATCCAGGCACTTGAACTGAGATGCTACAGAACCATCCTTGGCATCTCTTACATGGACCACATCACAAATGAAGAAGTGCATAACACCATCAGGCACTAAGTAGGCCATTATGAAGACCTCCTCACCACTGTCAAAAAGAGAAAGCTGAAATGGTATGGCCATGTCATTAGAGCCAACAGTCTATCCACAACAGTACTGCAGGGTAGTGTCCAAGGTGGAAAAAGGAGGTAGACAGAGAAAAAAGTGGAGTGACAACATTACAGAATGGACCAGGAAATTTTTTGCAGAGACACCGGCATTGGCACATGATTGAGACAAGTGGAGGGAACTGGTCAGATGTTTAGCAGCACAGTGCCTCAACAACCACACTAGGTCAAGAGACTGATGATGATGATGAAAACTACAATAAAAGCATCTTCATGTCTCAGCATATATATGCTCATGGATAAAAAAAATTGTGAGACAATTTAAATATTAATGTAATGAATTAATGAGAATTAATTTCAATGAAATTTAACCAACATCAGCAAACTGTATTGGCCAGATGGCACAGGTTCACAGATTTTTGTACATAAGCAAGTAAAATAACCTGCATCCTTACAATTGTAAGAAGAAAATAAAAGTTATCTCCCATTGATTATCCAGCAGTTATTCAACTCTTGTGATCTATTTTGCTGAACTATTTTGCTTGTAATTGTACAAAAATCCTTTTATTATAGGGATTTTAACAACAGAGTAAATGAAATTTTAAGTAAAGAATTTTACTTGTGAATCACTTTAGTCAAAATATGGCATCAAATGTCACTGACTTGAGGCTTTTAGGCTGGAGACAAATCTGTAACGTTTCAACCTCAAATTAATAAAACTATAAAAGTCTATTAATATAATACTTAATATTATGTCGGGTGATTTCAATAAAATGTAAAATGCCCTATTTCTTTTCTGTTGAAAAATACCTCCTGGTCCTCCCAAATGGGGAGTTAAAATGCCGCTTTTTGAAAGAATAGCTTCCAAGTTCAGCTCAACAGTTTCCCACTTTGCATAGGGATTGAATTTTAACGAGAAAACAATTTTCCAGGTCTTCCTCACTAGTTTTCCTGGTTATTTTAAAAAGACCTTGTATATCATAGGTATTGTAAAAATTACTTTAATATTGACAGATGGGTGTAATATTAGTTTTAGATTATACAGCTCACAGACCTTACTTTTAAATAAGCATCTCTAAAAAGACTTCAAGTTCCACTTGGAAAGTTTCACATCTTGGAAGAAAAACAAAAACATGGCCATAACTGTTATTACTTTTTCAACATTTTATAATTAATTTATTGCACTTTTAGAAGTGGTATAGTTCAAGCTGCCAAAATTCTTTTCCTGTATTTTAATAACTGCTCAAGTTAGTGTACTTTGGACTTGTATGTCCTTATTTTTCACCCACTAGTAAGCAGCCATTATATTAATTAATGTCTGCTTTATTGATTGGTTTCCATATTTGTAATAACTAATGTCAGCTTAATTGCAGTTTCCATAACTGTATTAATTAATGTCTTTTTATTGCAAAGTTTCCATAATTGTATTAATTAATGTATGCTTTATTGCATAGTTTCCATAACTGTATTAACTAATGTCTGCTTTATTGCATAGTTTCCATAACTGTATTAACTAATGTCTGCTTTATTGCATAGTTTCCATAACTGTATTAACTAATGTCTGCTTTATTTCATAGTTTCCATATTTGTATCAATTAATGTCTGCTTTGCTGCAGTTTCCATACTTGTATTTAGTAATGTCTGCTTTATTGCATAGTTTCCATAATTATATTAAATAAGGTCTGCTTTATTGCAGTTTCCATAATTGTATTAATTAATGTCTGCTTTGATGCATAGTTTCCATAATTGTATTAATTAATGTCTGCTTTGATGCATAGTTTCCATAATTGTATTAATTAATGTCTGCTGTATTGCAGTTTCCATAATTGTATTAATGTCTGCTTTATTGCAAAGTTTCCATAATTGCATTAATTAATGTCTGCTTTATTGCATATTTTCCATAACTGTATTATTTAATGTCTGCTTTGCTGCGTAGCTCCCATAACTGTATTAATGTCTGCTTTGATGCATAGTTTCCATAATTGTATAGATTAATGTCTGCTTTATTGCACAGTTTCCAAAATTGTATTAATGTCTGCTTTATTGCAAAGTTTACATAACTGCATTAATTAATGTCTGCTTTATTGCATATTCTCCATAACTGTATTATTTAATGTCTGCTTTGCTGCATAGCTTCCATAATTGTATTAATTAATGTCTGCGTTGATGCATAGTTTCCATAATTGTATTAATTAATGTCTGCTTTGATGCATAGTTTCCATAATTGTATTAATTAATGTCTGCTTTATAGCATAGTTTCCATAGTTGTATTAATTAATGTCTGCTTTGATGCATAGTTTCCATAATTGTATTAATTAATGTCTGCTTTATATTATAGTTTCCATAGTTGTATTAATTAATGTCTGCTTTATAGCATAGTTTCCATAGTTGCAACTTGTAAGACAATTTCAATCACAGTACATGAAAGGACCTATGCCAACATTCTCTCCAATGCGAACAACTTCATCATACATAAGTCACTATTTTAGAGGTACATAATAATGACAGAGAGATACCCTATGCATGTAGATGTTCGACCACTGACCTTGCCGTCTGAATGTAAAAACATGGACAGCAAATCCAGCATCATTCTTAAGTCGGCAGGCAAACTGGCCCTCATCTAAAAGAGCGGGATTTTTTACTTCAAGGTGATGAAAACCCTCCTTCATAAATCTTCGCCAGTAATCTTCATGGTCCAGTGCCTCACCTTCTCTGTACCATAACACCTCTGGAAAGGGATCACCTGTGCAAAAGAAAGAGAAAGTAAAATGTGACAAATAATGAGTTTAAAAAAATGGGTTTACCTTTTGATTTTTTTAAATTAGTTTTACCTTCTCATGAATCTGTAAAAACATTATTTTAATTGGATGAGTATTTGTTGTGTACATACACACACACACACACACACACACACACACACACACACATCCACCCCCACCACCCACCCCACACACATTCAGATAACTATTGACCCAACTCCAGCAATTCAACAGTTTTATTTAAATTAAGAAAACTGTTTTTCTTTGGAAACTTGTCTCTCTATGGGGAATGTCACAGTCCAGCAGCAAACATACTATAGACATGTTATCATCTGCTAAACCGCTTAGGTGGTTTACAGGTTAGTGTCCACCTCAGATGCTGGAGGTAATGGATAAATTAAATTGAACCACAGCTGAGTCATACCAAAGACTTATCAAAGTGGTACTAACAGCTGCATAACTTGGCACTCAGCATTAAGAGGTTAGTGTTAGGACTGGTCATCCTGCTATCAGACTAATGTAACTAAGGTGGGACATGATCCTATGTCTGTGGCATGATGTTCAGTGCTAGACATCACCATAAATCGTTACACTAGATATCAAGGCGATATAATTTATAAACTGTTAAAGCTATGTCAAAAATTCAAAACATACACATACTGCAGATTGTTGTGACATTTATAAGTAAGTTTCTATAAAATAAAAAACAATCTTTTAATTTAACTCATCTTGAGGATATCAGAGTTAAAAACAGAAGATAAAAACTAATAGTAATCAATGAGCTCACTTGTACTTTACCAATATGCCATAGCCATTAGAAACATTATCATACAGAAAATAAATTCAGACTAAAGTTATTTTCATTTTCTAACTAGAGATTTTTTGCAACTTTTTACTTTAATTTAAAACTTTTATTAATTAATAAAAAAAAATGTGAACTTTTTAGATGGCACTATATAGCTGAAATATTGTGCTGACATGTGTAACAAACTACGTACAGACCCGCTAACTAACTGTGACAGGGCAGAGAAGACATAAAACAAAAAAAATTTTCTCTGATATCAAAGTAGAGTGCAATAATTAGTTGATAAGAAACTGAGATTTTTGGCTTATTTTTTATCAGTACTTCTAATCTCTTTGTAAAGCTATTATAACTGTCCTTCCTTAAAAGCCAATTGTATGTGTTAAAGTCAGATTTTAAGTAACTTTCAAATGACTGCTAGAAGTAAATAGCTGTATTGATTGATCATTGCATGTGTAGAGTAGAAATAGTGATTCATATCATCATCAATCCCATGATTCAAGCCTGAGAAATGAATATCAAACACAAAATTTAACACAAGTCAGTGAAGCATAAGACTTGGGCCACACTGACCTACTTCTGAAATAATGGGCTCCTCGAGTTTTGTTTATTATTCTATAAAAATCATATTGTATATGCAAAGTCATGAGCTAAATGCAAAAACACCAAAGTAAAATGTTAAATATAGATCAATGACCATGGTATGGTTTTAATACCATGAGTGATATTATTCATCTAGTTTAATAACTGAAGCATAAAATCATCAAGCTCTACCAAAGTCAGTGAAGTGTGAAATATTGGTCATAATGCTTATGTTTAAAATAAGAGTATACTTACCAAGTTTAAAAATTCCAGGTATACATCATTATACTTTCAATTAAAAAAAACCTATTTGGTCATAAGCTAAATGCAAAAACATAATCCAGTCAAACATGAAATGTAGGTCACATTGACTTACTTTGTATGGGTGTGGAAATGCATACAATTATTCAGCTGGAAGATTCTGTCATAAACTGTGTTTGACACTCGACCAAGTCATTATGATGAAATAAAGGCCAGTTTTCAACTTTGTGACATGGGTGAAGTATTTATCAAGATACTTGGCCAGGATTCATTAGTCTTGGTACAAAACAAACATTGAAATAAGGGTTCTAGTAACCTATTTTGATATTGGCTAAATTGTAAAAATTGACCTTTGCAAGTCAAATTTTAAATGTAGGTCACCCACAGCCTTCTTTAGTTGTATTTGGTACTAATATTGATGTAATCAGCAAGTTTTACATCAATATACATGGCTTGAGAAATAAAACACAAAATTTAATCAAAGACTGTGACAAATGAAATATGGGTGAGTGTGACTACTGCTTTTGTGGTAGTACTCATAAGGATTCATCCCCTTGCCAAATCTCATTAACAAGTTGTCAGAAAAAAATATTTGGTCATGATCTAAACTAAAATCTTAAAGCAAAAGCCATTAAATATGAATGTAGATCACAGAGATAGTCTTTTGTGGTAGACTAACTGAGATGCAAACAATTGTCTATTTTGATGATTCTAGCATTAACACAGCTTGAAAAAAAAATGTGAAATGTAGGGAATAGTGACCTTCCTTTATGTAAGAGTGTGACAAAAACAGAGGCATAAAATCAAACACTTTGACGGTTATAAAATGAGAACAGCTTGAGAAATAAACTTAAATCAACGATAGTGAAGTACTAAACATCTGTCTTTGTGACCTACTTTTGTGATAGGCATATAGTACTCATCAACATGCATCCTCTCAAACATTGTATGACTGCAGGATGAACAACATTTTGCAGTGTGCAAAGACCCTGGGGTTAATTGCTATGAAACCTTCTCTAAATGGCTGCATATTACCAGCGATGAAAGACTGGTTGACATTCAGTTAGAGTGTATACCATGTATTTTTTTTTTAATTATCTGTCCAGACAGTGATGACATCACCAAGGGTACTGGATGTGCTATGACTGATCTCAACTAGAAAGAACACAAATGAAAATGAAAGAGCAAAATGAAAGGCACAAGACAGGCTGTCGTAGTAGTAGGGTTTAACGCCATTTTTCAGCACAAGATAGGTTATACATGGCGGCCAGTATTAATGTAGGAAGAACCCGGGAAAACCACGGAAAGAACCACTGACCCATGAGAAGCTACAAGCAAGTTTTCTCACATACACACATTGGCCAAATCCGAGACTCGATCCCATGCAGACAGAGATGAGATGGCAGTGATCCAAAATGGAGCGCGATTTATACCACTCAGCCACTCGGGGGCCAACAAGACAGGCTGTAAATCTGTAACAAGAGGCCCAAGTCAGCATTATAATGCTCACCTTTCTTAACATAACTTAAGAGTTGATCATTCCCTTACCAGGCTTATGTAGTAAACCACCATATCTTCCAAGCTTTATATCATGTAAATATTACCTATCTCGCTACATGCAAAGTATAAAGACATAATTAATATGCAGTTTCCTGCTCACAATGAAACTCATATAAGATGCTGATGATATAAGCCTATTAACCAAGTTTATAACACCATGAGAAATATAGTTATAGATCTAGAGAGATAATAAGATGAGACAATCAGATGCAAGATCATCCCATTAATACATGTATATATCACAAGATCTCACTATTACAGAACTCAAGACAATGATGATACACATATAAGTGTATTTCCCACAGTGGTCAGAAGTTCAGACAATTAGGTGTAAGACTACCTCATAAGTATGTGTTGATTAAGCTCATAATGAGACTCATCCATCATCTTCATGATCTAGGACTATTCATCAAGTTTGATCAAAACTGATAGAAACATCGTTGAGAAGATCAGTCAGAGAAAGATAATGTCATTAATATCCAAGAATCTTGCTCATAATTATACTCTAAAAAAATCTTAATGATACAAAAAAATTTAACTGTCAAAATCATATACATGTATACCTATTCATTGGGGGAAAAAGTGCTAGGGTTGGCAATGAAAACAAGGATGGCTGGCCGACCAGAAACACACAAACTCTGATTGCAACACTCAAAACAAAATTATCAGATTTGTTCTGGGTTTAGCAGCAAGATCACATATCAACACTGATTTGTTCTCTCAAATCCAGTGGCTGCCAGCAAGATGATAAGATTGTATCAACCAAATGCAAGCCATCTTTATTTAAACTATCAGTGGTATAGCTCCTACATTATATTTCAAAGTTTAAATTATGTTTGAAAGAATCATTCATATTTCACCTGTTTTATCAATGAGACAAGAAACTCCATGATACCTGCTGTTAAAAGTTCTGATTCATAGACCTTCACATGCACTGCATGTAAATTACCATATGCACCGTTTTATTAGTTACTCTGCAACCTGAACAGACTCTGATTTGACATCACATAGTACACCTTTAAATCTGGGTCTATTCAGTATACTGCTTGTGTCACAGTATACAATGGCAGATCAGGGCCTGTGTTGTTTGCAGTTATACTTACCTTATAAGCAAGTACTGTATATATGGTATGGACTGAATAATGACCTAAATATATACTCAGTATCAAAAACTCAAACCAAAGTCAAAACGGATCAAAAGTCTTTAAAATTTCAAAAATCAAGAGCCATTTAAAAGTTTCAATCTGATTAAAATCGGATCTCCACTGTCCAAAGTGACGAACTGACAGTGACTGCTTAGCTTAAGGGGTCATCTTCTGGTGACCTATGTTATTATCATAACTGCTAATTGTATCAGCCAATCAGATGAAGTCTTATATCTTCACGTCTGGGAGACTGAGCAGTGTGGTTGAAGCACATCAATGTGTTATTAACCATTTGATTCACTTTCAGATGTTTGAAAGCAGCATTTATATTGGCTAATTTAAACATGATCCAATTAAGCGGTCACTGTCAGATCTTTACCTAGGACAGTGATTTTAGTCAGATTGCCTAAAGTTCATAATGTTGTTGTATTAATCTATACTGAATGTTGTTGTATAATCTATTTTGAATGTTGTTTTATAATCTATGCTGAATGTTGTATAATCTATTTTGAATGTTGTATAATCTATTCTGAATGTTGTTGTATAATCTATTCTGAATGTTGTATAATCTATTCTGAATGTTGTTGTATATCTTTTCTGAATGTTGTTGTATAATCTATGCTGAATGTTGTATAATCTATTCTGAATGTTGCTGTATAAATAATCTATTTTGAATGTTGTTGTATAATCTATAATGAATGTTGTATAATCTATTTTGAATGTTGTTGTATAATCTATAATGAATGTTGTATAATCTATACTGTATGTTGTATAATCTATACTGTATGTTTTATAATCTATACTGTATGTTGTTGTATAATCTATGCTGAATGTTGTATAATCTATTCTGAATGTTGCATAATCTATTCTGAATGTTGCATAATCTATTCTGAATGTTGTTGTATAATCTATTCTGAATGTTGTTGTATAATCTATACTGAATGTTATATAATCTATACTGAATGTTATATAATCTATACTGAATGTTGTTGTATAATCTATACTGTATGTTGTATAATCTACTCTGAATGTTGCTGTATAATCTACTCTGAATGTTGCTGTATAATCTATTCTGAATGTCGTATAATCTATATTAAATGTTGTATAATCTGCTGTATGTTGTTGTATAATCCATACTAAATGTTGTATAATCTATTCTGAATGTTGTTGTATAATCTATTCTGTATGTTGTTCTATAATCTACGCTGAATATTGTTGTATAATCCATACTAAATGTTGTATAATCTATTCTGAATGCTTTTTTGCAATCTATATTGAATGTTGTTGTAAAATCTATACTGAATATTGGAGAATAATCTATACTGACATATGTTCTATAATCTATAATGAATGTTACTGTATAATCTATACTAAATGTTACTTTTTAATCTATACTAAAAGTTACTTTTTAATCTATACTAAATGTTGTTGTATAATAAACAATGTTTGATGATCTGATATACAAATTCAGTGAAGGTTTTATTGCAAGTGAAGATCAAAGGAGCTAAAATTAACTTGATGTGCCAAACTTTATTGTTTTCATAACCTTATTAATTTTCCCTTTGATGTGTCAGCTGGAGCCTTTATTGTTTTCATAACCTTATTAATTTTCCCAACCTTCCTTACATCAAACTGTATCTCTTGTTCTAACTATAAATTAGATCCCAATTATAAGCCAGTGATGAAGACACTGTAACCATAGCAACTAGGGTATCTATGACAGGACATTGTATTAATGCAAATATAAAAACATGCTGACACATCTTATTTTTAGAAACTGATAGTTCTTTCAAAATAAAAAAGTATACCATTTTCTAACATTAATAGTAAGTGATCAGAAAAAATGGTACACCCAGTTGAGTAAATAGTTTATCTTTTAAGTGTTATTAAAATTAATACATCTCCAAGGGAACCTGCCAGAAATAATCTTATATTTATATCCGAAAGGGCAAAACATAAATAAATTTATTTAGAAGAGCCTATCTACTATATTATTCCACATGTGTAAACCATTCAGCAATGATTTTGAGAACATTGGTGGCTACAAAATGAACTGATAATGTACCTAACTGTTTTGAGATATCTGGTTTATTTCTGCCACAGCAGCCCTATAAAATAGCAATGTACTCACAGACTCTTAAGACACTATCTATTCATATAAAGAGAAAAGCATTTGTTATCTTTGAAGAATATGGTTATGGCCATATGCACTGTACTACAGGTACATGAAGCACCGTGTTGAAGTTTCTTGCATTTACAAATATATAAACTTTTATGAATCCTGTAATTATTCTGTTTTATCAGTTAATTATATCCATATATCCTTATGATAATAAATATGTATGCTCCACTGGAAAGTCATATCAATATCAATCAGTGTGGTACACATTTTTCTCCCCTCAAAAAAACATCCCAGTGTTTGAGGAATCAAAGTTATTGTAGCTTGACATGAAGGTCACTTACATACATTATTGATATTAAATACAAATCTATGGTAGTACATGTAGATAAATATGACCGGTCATGTGCAACTTTTTTCGGGGAGTCTATGCTGCATGGCAATTTCTAAATGTACCGAAAGCCCCACCATATTGTAGATATAAAAACAAAAGGTTGCAGGTCAGATGTGGCCTATGGGCTGCAACTTGCACATGCCAGAGTAGCACTTTCATAAGATACAATGAAATGCAGTTTGATGATGGAAAGGCTCCAACTTTTCATGAATTATATATAGATAGTAAAGATTTCCCTACATTATATATGTTAAAAAATTAGATGCACAATTTTGGCAAGTACTAAACCAAAAATACAAAACCAGAAAATATTTATTTTCTTTTCTTTTGTCCAGTACAGACTACACTCACTTGAAAGTCAAGTCCAACTACAAACTACACAGATCTACATATACCATATACCACCACATAATGTGTCAAATATTTAGGTCTATGAATCTTTATGGGAGTGTCAGTTGCATAAACAACATGGACCCTTAACTACTGGTTCATTTTGTGCTGGTATATTAGAGTCCATGTTGCTTATTGTTGGCCTGACTTATAAGCAAGTATATATGGTAATAATATTTATGCAACTAGATGAATTATGTAAAAAGCCAGAACTATGGAATCATTGATGGTAAAATCAATACTGAGATTTTGTGTCATCAAATAACAGCATGTCATTCAAAATAAATAAGCCCAAAGAAGAAAATACCATCCCACATTATTCATAAATAATGTACAACAAAGCATGAATTATTTTACTTTATAGTTCCATTAAGCAGTGCAGGTTTAGCAGATTCAAAAACTGAATAAAATCTATTTTAAAAAAATTTTTATGTAAAACTTTCAAGTCCATTAAGTGACAAATTTAACAAGCAATTTGAAACACAGTGGTATATCTCAACAATTTATAGTTTTTTAATTTTTATTTCCTTTTAAATAAAATACTCTGAAAAGGTATGAATGCATGAATACTGGAAGGTCATTTTGACCTTGTGACCTACATCTGGCTAAGACATGGAATATATTAATGTATATGTATTGGTATGCCAATGATAGTCCCAACACATCCTTTAAAAACAGATGCCCCACCACAGTGAATGCAAACTGACCTAATGTATAACCTGAGTGGATGGAGACAAATGGATGAACAAGTGTAAAATGTAAGCCCCTAGTACCATGCTCATGAGTCATGGAGTGACGTAATATAATCTTGAGAAATTTAATCAGAGAACAAACAGAAAATTCTATCATCAACTCTTGGCAGCAGAAAAATACAAGTTTAAAAAAATGCACAAAAAGAGAGAACTATCTAAATGCATAAACTGCCAAAATGTATATCAGGAGAATGAAGAATCTGTCAGAGAATACAATAGGTCCAAATTTATACAGTATACAAACATGTAGCAAGTATCAAGTGTTTCATTCTTGAAACAAAAGAGTGGGAATGATGGATGGAATGAAGAAAAGATAGAAAAAGTATTGACATTAAGGAATTGTGAAAACCAAAATCTATATACCTAGTTTGATATGTGCATACAATAAGATAATACTGAAACTGAAGAAATGTGAACAATAAAAGGCATATAAAGACTATGTAAATTGTGTACCAAGGCATGCATGGACCATTGATCTAATATGTGTACTGAGATATAATAAATATCATAAGTCTAATATGTTTACCAAGGCACAAACAAACCAGAAATCTAATACATGGATGTGTACCAAGGCACATACAGACCACTGATCTAATATATGTACCAAGGTACATACAGACCACTGATCTAAAATATGTACCAAGGTACATATAGACCATAAGTCTAATATATGTACCAAGGTACATACAGACCACTGATCTAATATATGTACCAAGGCACATACAGACCACTGATCTAATATATGTACCAAGGCACATACAGACCACTGATCTAATATATTTACCAAGGCACATACAGACCACTGATCTAATATATGTACCAAGGCACATACAGACCACTGATATAATATGTGTACCAAGGCACATACAGACCACTGATCTGTGTACCAAGGCACATACAGACCACTGATCTAATATAATATGTACCAAGTCACATATGGACCATAAGTCTAAATGTGTACCAAGACACATGCAGACCACTTATCTAAAATATGTACCAAGGCACATACGGACCATGAATCTAATATGTGTACCAAGACACATACGGATCATAAATCTAATATGTGTACCGAAGCACATACAGATCATAAATATAAAATGTGTACCAAAGCACATACAGATCATAACTCTAATACGTGTACCAAAGCACATACTGATCATAAATCTAATGTGTACCAAGGTACATATGGACCATAAGTTTAATATGTGTACCAAGGTACATGTACATATGGACCATAAATCTAATATGTGTACCAAGGTACATGTACATATGGACCATAAGTCTAATATGTGTACCAAGGTACATGTACATATGGACCATAAATCTAATGTGTACCAAGGTACATGTACATATGGACCATAAGTCTAATATGTGTACCAAGGTACATGTACATATGGACCATAAATCTAATATGTGTACCAAGGTACATGTACATATGGACCATAAGTCTAATATGTGTACCAAGGTACATGTACATATGGACAATAAATCTAATATGTGTACCAAGGTACATGTACATATGGACCATAAGTCTAATATGTGTACCAAGGTACATATGGACCATAAGTCTAATATGTGTACCAAGGTACATATGGACCATAAGTCTAATATGTGTACCAAAGTACATATGGACAACAAGTCTAATATGTGTACCAAGGTACATGTACATATGGACCATAAGTCTAATATGTGTACCAAGGTACATATGGACCATAAGTCTAATATGTGTACCAAGATACATATGGACCATAAGTCTAATATGTGTACCAAGGCACATACGGATCATAAATCTAATATGTGTACCAAGGTACATGTACATATGGACCATAAGTCTAATATGTGTACCAAGGCACATACGGATCATAAATCTAATATGTGTACAAAGTTTCAATGCAATTTAACAGATATGGAGATAAGTTTAAGAAATGAAAGGGGATGATGGGATAGATAGATGGAAGGATTAACTGATAAATGGATGAAAACTATACAAATACTGACACTGAAGAACTGAATCAGAAACTGCCTGTTTACACCACTAGTCTAAATATATGTATCAAATCTCATACAAATATCTTAAATTGGTCTGGAAGTTTTGCCCAGTAAACAAACAGGAATAACTGATCGATAGACAGACAAAGGCATTCAAATACTGAAAGAATTGCAACTACCAAAAGGCACATCCTCACTTTTTTTTATACACATACCATTTTTTATAAAGATATCTTTCTTTCTTTGCGAGACAGGGCTAATAAGCATGACTACCAGTATGTAAATCAAGATTCCCTTCACAAGACAATTAACACACTGCTGATAAAAGTTTTATGCATGTATTATGGTGTAAAGCCATTAGATGCTACAGTCAATTAGACTCTTACATTTCCAGCACAATAATCTCATACTGTCTGACCTTCTGGAATGGAATGCAAGCTTTCTATTTTTTGTGTGCTAAATGAACACTTCATTTTTGCTTAATTTAATAAAGACTGGTACAACATGAATGCATGAAATATCAATCAAATGTGTAAAATAATCTGACCCTGTTCTCCATGATTTAGGCACAATTAGGACATGGTTGACTTGGGAGATTATTGACCATGACCTTTTATATGTATTCAATGCAAAACCATGACCTTTTGACCCCAAATCAACAAGCCTCTCCCATACTTAATGTGCAAAGTGCCCATAAACTTTGTCAAAGTATGTGGTCCATAACTAGGCTACTATGAAAAAATGCTTTTTCTTCAAAGATCTTGACTTTTGGACCCCAAAAGCCATAGTCTTTATCTTACCCAACATACAAGTCATCCATAATCTTTAGTATATGAGTGAGAATAGACACTTTTGTGCAGAAAACGTTTTTTAATTTCAGTGATCTTGACCTTTGACATTTGACCCCAAAATCAACAGATCCCTTCCGAATTCTAAGTACCAGCCATCAATATAGTGTGTGTGTGTGTGTGTGTGTGTGTGTGTGTGTGCGTGCGTGCGTGCGTGCGTGCGTTTGTGATTAGAAATGTTTTTATACCAATAACTTTGACTTTCACCTTTTGACCCAAAATTTTTCAGGCTTCTTTCTTGCACACATGTACAGGCCATCCACAAAGCCTGCTAACTTTAGGCAGTGAAGAACTCAAGTAATTGTACAAAAGCAAAACTGGTCATAGACAGATGGGCAATATAATAAGAATTCACACCACCTTATGGTGTGGATGATTCCAATGATAACTTTGGAGGCCCCAAGCTAGAACTGGAAATCTGTACTGCAAAATGAGTATTACAGGAAATGTTTAACAAATTGTATTCTGGTTTCTAATCTCCTCATCTTCAATATTAGTGTAATTTTTGTCAAATTTTTTCATCCCATGTTTCTCTTTATTTGCAGATAAAGAAATTATTATCACTTAATTTATGTACAGTGCAAACCAAAAGAGCTATAGAATTTTGCTTTTGATTTGAAGAAATATTGCTTTTCTGTAGTAAAGTAGTAGTACTAGTAGTAGTAGTGGTAATAGTAGTAGAAATATGAGTCGAGTTGTTGCCAGCTTATGTACAAAAAGACGGCTTTCTTATTAAACCAGTCCTTACAATGAGTATCTGCAGCCTAAAAAAATGTAACTGTTTATCAATATGACATAAACTTGGGCTGCATTACATTAAAAAAAATGTGTATTTTTATTTTTAACCATCCCTGTATCTCAATGCCAACACTAGCACTTTCCCCCATAGTAAGATAAAAAAAAAGAAAAAAGAATTTAGAACTAAACTTACATTACATAAGTTTTTTTTAAAAACACCTGTCTACCCTAATTTTAAACCAGTGCAATAGGAAACAGATATTTTTCTGGCCTTATAATAATTCTACTAATTGTTATTTGTTACTCACAGGGGTTATCTAGAACAAAAGAACTATCTGATTAACTCAAATCAGAATCTCTTAGAGTGTATTTTTTAGAGGTACACATTAGTAATATTTTTATAGCAAATATGAACACTGATTACATTCAAAAACCATTCATTTCAATAATAAAGCATGAAATAGAATGTCACGAATGACATGATTCAGTTCTTTAGAAACAGTCAATGAGAAGTCATTTAGCATTTCATGCTAGACCACATGTCGGCAAGCAAATTCTGGCAGACCAATCTCAGCTCCTGTGTTCAAATTATGCAGTTTGAAGCACAAAACATGTTTACTGGTCATTACCAGACCAGTATGTAATATCAACTACCCAAATTGCTATTCCATAACACTGGCCTAATCATAGAAAGAATACGTATCAATAACCATGACAATGAAGGAGGCATCGTGGCTTGTGTGTCAGCTATTTGACAACACACATACTTTGAAGAATTCAAATTCTTATTATGCTCAAAAAAGCAATGCAAGGCTTCTGAAAGATCAAGATGACCTCTGGTAAGATGAAAAAAACAAAAATTATGGTTTTGATTCAGTTACAGAACACAAAACAATGCCAGCATTATTTTTTTTTTACTAACTTCTGATTTAACTCTTTGAAAATATTGGGGCTATCAAAGGAAACTGGGGCTACCAAGTGGCAAAAGTTATAATGGCAGAACTATCCCTCTGGGTATACAAAAATTACTCATTGCTTAACTTTACACCCTAAGGGGAATTTGTAAGGAAGCTTTTGCAACATGTAAAAAAAACTCATGGTTGAAATAGTTGTCAGGTCAGGGCAGTTAAAATAGTAGGCAAGCCCAACAAAGCCAGAACTATTATTTGTATTCATGATTTTAAAAAAATATACAACTTTGTTTAAACACAGGATTTTACAGGAACAAAATCCAGTAAGGTAAGTGGGGAGGGGATGGAGCTCCAGAAGAAAAATATTATAAAATTACTGGGAATGGAGGTCAAGAAGAAATTATTATAAAATTCTACATAATGGAAGTAACATGTAAATGGATGTTTTACTCGATAAAAAGTATCTGGGAAAAGCCATGAATTTTGAATCATTTTTCACAGAAACTACAAAAATGAAGAAAAGAAGAAAGAAAAAAAACGACAATTCTGTAACATTTGCCAGATACTTTAGTTTTGCAACTGACAAGGCTAGTTAAATTGCTGAAATTCTTTCCCATTTTTGACTTTGCTCGAAAGTAAAAAAAGCCACCTTTAATGTAAACTGGTAAGAAGCATTCAAATCATTTGTGACAGATATTTAATAAATCAAAAATACATATACAGAATTATTCTGAATTACTAAAAAGATGCTTGATTTATCATTGTAATTAGCTATTTTAAATTAAATTTTGTTTACTGTACCAGATTTCATAGATCTGGTGGCTGCTCTTCACCATAGATTTAAAGACCAAGTAATAAAGAATCGATCTATAATTAAAAAATATTCTTCCTTTCTCAGAAGCTTATCTATAAATATAAGCACAAATTAAAAAATGTCTGAAGGAAGGAGCAGCCAAATAATGCTTTATATTTATGAAATCAAATAATTCACAGGATCTCCATAAATCTGATTTTTGTTATTTTCGTTCTCATAAAATTTAAAAAAACTAAACCTCTATTTATCTACTGTAATCACAGAATCTCAATAAAAACTGAATTTTTATTTTATATTGTCTTCAATCTATCACAAAAAAACTTTAAATTTCTATTTTTATTTTCTTTGATTTTAACTCTTTGAACCCGACAGGCCGGTTTACCGGCCTATGGTAACGGTGTATATACCCGAAAGGCCGGTATACCGGCCTCGCTATCTACTGTCATAACCCGACAGGCCGGTATACCGGCCTGTGTTATGTTATTTGCTAGATTCGCTATAGAATTGTCAAAATTTCCCGGGGAGGCTTGGGTTAGGGTGCCGAAATATGGGGGAGATTAGGGTTCAAAGGGTTAGGGGTTATGTTTTGTAAATCTGATGTGGCAACACTATCTCAAAATTTAAAAAGTGAAGTGTACAGTCAACTCTGTTTATATGCATAGCCTCGGGACTGGACCCAAGATATGCATATAAACAGAGTATGCATTTAAACAGAATTCATGTATATTTACAATGTACTTGAAAAATGGAAAATCATACAAACAAAGCTCATATGTTATATAAATGTGTTTCATTGCATTAAACATCTACATATACATTTAAATCCTCAATACATGTAAACTGAGATAAACACTTTAAACTGTTATTGCCGAAATTATTCTTGACAGCGTGTTTCTTTCTTTATTATCTAACTTCTTTATCACTTCCACACAATCCGCCAACAATAACATCTTACATGTGCACTTAGCCATTTTAGATTTTAATAATGCCTTGGCTGATGAGTGCAGAGGTTAGACAGGGCAGCAGTCTAGAATTTTCTATGATCTTTGGGATACCAGTCTACACATATACAGCCTTGAAATCCACTTTGTTTATGCAATTAAGTGGTGTCAAATACATATAAAGTCAATGGTTCAGACCAGCAAAATGTATGCAATGAAATGATTTATTCATTTAACTGATATACATTTATCCAATATTGATTACTATGCATAATGATGAAGGAATAATGAGACCATACTTTCGCTATGCACTTAAGTAGTCCAAGCAATTAGGCAATATGCGTTTACATGGAGCTGACTTTACTTGTAATTTGCAAACACAGCATTTTGGCAGAAACTACTAATGTAAAGCATGCATTTCAAATTAATTTTCCAAGTAATAGTGATAAGGAATTGTTATTGGTACAATTATTGTTGGATTCTAGCAGAAGAACTAATACAGACTGCACTCAACATCAAGGCAAGTCCAATTAATAACAGTCCGTTGTACTTCTCTTTACCTTAAATTCCAAACTAACTGGTTAATTATCACATAATCAGATTTAAAAACTGGCACAGATAAGCAAAATAAACAAGATACAAGTACCAAAGAACCAGATTATAAAGCAAAGGTTGCACTTCTCTCCTGATAATGCTGATACAGATAAATACTTTGATATTTGATTGTAAATATTTTTGCAATTTATTAGAATTTTTCATCACATGCATATGTATTGATCTTATATATTTAGTATCTTATATTAGTGCTAACTGAATACAATGTAACAGACATGTAGCATGATGTCCCACCCAGTCACATTATCCTGACACCAGGCAGACCAGTCCCAACACTAACTTCTTAATGGTGAGTGCCTAATGAGGTACCGGTAGCTGCAAGTGAGTGCCATTTTGATAAGTTTTTGGTATGGCTTGGCCAGGGTTCAAACCCACAACCTCCAGCCTCCAAGGTGGACACTCTAAACACTAGGAGCGTAGGCAAAGTACATTAAGCAAAACAGACCAATTTATTTGAAGATAGGTAAACCAAAGAAATGCATGTTGAAGAACAAAAGTTATTACACTGCCTTGTATGAGTATGTTAAAGTTAATAAACATTACTTTTGAAGTTTATAATCAGCAGCAATTTTTCTATTAACTTGGATTTCACTCCTAAAACAAGCACATGATTATTTCAGTACTTCAGTGACTGGAACAGAATACAAGTGTGATTAATTTGTAATGGCAAAATGTCAGTACTCTGATATAATTCACACAGAGATGAGCCATCTGTGACTAGCAAGCGAAATCCAGCAAAATTAAACATCAGAACTTATGCAACAAATCTGACTTTGTGAAGTACTACAGCAACAAGGAGCATTCTACTTTCTGCACACAGTGCATGCACCACATCAACAAAACACTGACGAACATGCTTAACACTTCCAATCAACAATACAGTTGCAGAAAGGTAAATTTCTAAGAAAACTTCAACAAGATCATCACCAAGGATAACTGTACAACAGTAACAATCCAAACTATAATGAGTGCAAAGATGGATACAAATGACATATACATCCCCTTTAAGCCCTAAATGAACTACTGACTGCATCAAATTAAGAAAATATTACACTGTACAATGAATAATAAAGATAGAAACTTGGTTGCTTTTGGGGTTTCTTGCTTTCTTTTAATCTCAATGTGGTTGTGATTTTGTTAGGGTGGGTAGATGAAGGTATTAAACATTGGCAAGTCTACCAAATATTTCTTGTTTGTAAATGCATCAAATGCTTAAAGAAAACATGTTTTTTTTTCTTTCGTATCAAGTTTGAATTTCCAGTAAAGTTTCTATAGGTTTATATGAAAAGACAAGTTATTCTTCATCAGATGACGTAGCTTTTTGGGTCTTATGGCACTAACCCCAATGTTACCTCAAAACACATTGTTCATGTCCCCCTCCCACCAAAAAAAAAACAGCACTGTCTGGTAATTTGTATGTATGTTGTATTACATAACTGTATGATCAATAAATGTACAATTTGTGGTTCGTAGTTGAGAAGAAAGATGAAAAAAGATACAGGGCTTGCAATAATCAAGAGTACTTTCATAACCAAGGAGAATGGAACCAGAATGGGGGAACAGAAGCCAGACACCATGCATACCTATGGCAAAACCAAGGAAAATGGGACCAGAATGAGGAATAGAAGCCAGACACCATACGTAACCTGTGGCAAAACCAAGGAAAATGGGACCAGAATGAGGAACAGAAGCCAGACACCATGCATACCTATGGCAAAACCAAGGAAAATGGGACCTAAAATGGGGGATAAATGACATGACAAATAGACGTACATGTAGTTTAGTACTAGTATTGGACTAAATAGCTTATATAGTGTATCATATTCATACAGGAAATAAACAGAAATGAGGAGTGCATGGTGGGTATTTTGTATGAGAAAGAGGTCATGATGTAGAATCTTCAAGCAGAGTCCTTACCTTCAACAGCGCACTTAATGGAAACCTCATTCGTATCTGATACTTCTAGTGTAGGCTTGAGCACAAAGGCAGGCACAGTATATGACCGTCTGATGGCCCTGAAGAAAGAAAATTTAACATTTTTCAAAATGTTCAGCCTTTGCAGACAGCCATCCCTGTTGAATGACTGGAGAATATTACTTTTCAAGAGTATGTTTCATCAAAAATGGAATATTTTGATATTTTCTACATGTTTATGGCATAGGTAGAGCTAGTTTTGGAGACTTGTCTACGCAGCAAACTTTCAGTGTAACAAGGGTTTCCATGGTTACAAAAGTACCAAGAATGTATGATTCCATATTGTATTTAAATGGGAACAGTTCTTGTAAAGAAATTTACAAGTTCCAGTCAGGTCATCTTTGCTAGCCAAGATTTCGATATATTAGCCCTATTGTCACAGAATAAGGCATGAAATAACTCAGTTACGCCATTGAACAATTCAACCATTTCTCGTTGTAAATGCGTAGTGTTACCTAGGATGAATAATTATTTCCTAGTTAAGCAACTGAACTAACATGTATCTTGCCATAAATCGCTTGCGGCAAGATACACTAAAAGCATGGTATACATGGGTATTTCACCCTAATAGTAATACTCACTCCTGTGGATTTAAGACAAGTCTTTTGTTTAAGTGACACACTAGTCTTTGCATCTTGTCAAGGAGTGCATGTTCTCCATTTTTGCTCTCCTGCCATCATGGTTACGAGTGTTACATTTGTATTTTATTTGATATATGAAGCATATTCAGTTTTTTATTTCGTATCGTGAAATAATGGATTTACTGCTAGGCAGACTTGAAAAGTTGTGAACTTTCTGTTACAAGTTGCTGTTAAGGGTTTCATTTATTAGCATGTATCTATATTTTACTTCTGTACTTGATATTATGACCCGTTTGATTTTATTGTAGGGCTGTCTGCAGCTGTCTGTAGCTGTCTATAGCTGTCAGTATAGCTGTCTCTATATTTATGTCTGGGCTCATGGTGGATCCATGGCCAATATAAGTGTGCTAACCCAAATTAGGAGAACTGTATGCTGTCTGTACATATGTGTGTGGGTTTAACAGGCTGTCTGACCGTCTGTGTGTCTATATGGAAATCGAAGATGATGTAACCAACAAGGCCGTACAAAGACTAAACCAATAATTTGTAAACTTGTGGGCATGGTTGATCCATGAAGGGTGTGAGTGGCTGATACAAGTGTTAGCCAGCCCAAGAATCTGGGAAAACTGTGGTATATTAGTGGAACACATTTGCAAGAATTTACAAATATTTTGAATTATACGGCTTTACAAATGACCAAGTCATATGTTTGTTACATTATTTGTTGTTTATTTAAATCCAATTTTGATTACAGAAGATCATTTGAATCTAATATTTTCATCCCATGAGGTTATCTGAATCTCACTTTCCTTGCAAGAAATTACATGAGGTTATATGAATCTCACTTTCCTTGTATGAAATTATGTGACTCTTACTGTCATACATTTGTATATGAACCATTTTCTTTTGTTTTCCTATTTGTGAATGTTTGGATAGAGCAATTGAATGAGACATGTTTCAGAGCATGAAAGAATCACTGTATTTGTGGTATATATATATTTTATTATTAACCCTTCCATAAAGTTCTATCTTCCGTCACATTGTGATGTGTTGTCATTTGATGCAAGCATCCATCCAGGTCTATCCTGTTACACCTATCGACCCCTAGATGTTTCAAGCAGATATTTCTTGCAGAAGTATTTGTTATATTGATGCACTAAATTAAAAATGCTGGCCTCCTTTGTATTCTCACATTAAGTACGTCTTTTGAATCAAATAAATGAGGTTGAATAAAAGTAAAGTTAAAAGGCGTGCAAATCCCACATACTTTAAAATCAAGCGGCCCCGGTTGTATGTCGAGTAAATTCACTTCAGTTGATCAATCAAACACTGTTAAATATGATTTTGTGTATGTAACAGAATTAAACTACCTTAAATTAACTGACTCGTTCATAACTATGATCAAAGAGACCAAGGCAACCAATTGAAATGATTACTTTGCTAAATCAAGAGCGTGGTTTCTAAGATACGGACTATTGTGGGCAAGATACGGACTATAGTGGGCAAGATACGGACTATTGTGGGCAAGATACGGACTATTGTGGGCAAGATACAGACTATTGTGGGCAAGATACGGACTATTGTGGGCAAGATATGGACTATTGTGGGCAAGATACGGACTATTGTGGGCAAGATACGGACTATTGTGGGCAAGATACAGACTATTGTGGGCAAGATACGGACTTTTGTGGGCATGCAAGTTTCAGAGGATACCTAATCTGGCACTTAGAGATATCCACAAGGAAGATAAGAAGTTTCACAATCACTTCACATAACATCGAGATTAAACTAACTGAACAATACAAAATCTGAGTTTCGACATAGAAGATTGTTTCACAAAATAAATTTTGCTAATTGATTACAAAAAGGATTCTTGCTTGGTGGTGTTTCAACAGTTAGTCTAGTTCCCTACTCCCGACTTGGTTCTATAGTATTAAATACCACTCCAGGAACCAGACTAATCATCTGAATCACATATTTGACATTTTGAAAATAAATGTTATTTATACAGAATAATCAACAATTTAGAAAAAGTATGTTATTAACAATTATTATCAAACTAATTGTAAAACGAAGATTCAGTCTTTAAACAGCCCAGTTCGCAACCCCCCACTCACCCCAACCCCCCATGGCTTTCTTGATGTCTAAGCCGATTGTTTCAGTTTTTTGAGGTCTCTCAGTAACACATGCCCTCACTTAACCCAATGTGTACGAGTTATCAAGAGAGTGGTTTATGTGAGATATCCACAAATTTGTTCAGAACAGGTTCTTTGCTGGGTCAAAAAGTGTCAGTATTAGGATTTTCACGTGTTGTGAGGTGATCAGCATGACATTTTAATGAATAATTAGATTCCCAAGAACGGTGCCTGAAGAAAAAAACTTCAATGCAAAATTTCACTGCCTAGAGAACTGTACAGACATATGTACAAGAATGATATGTCTAACCACTTTATGTTTCGGTACACTCTTATTTTAATAACATATTTCCGAAAGATACCCCGTTAATTAACAAAACAAGGTAACTGCTACATATTTCAAATTATAAATCATGCACTACCACTCATGCATTTTAGTCCTAAACTTACTTATCTGCTGGCCCAATTGAGCTTGTGACATGGACAGTAACAAGGCTGACATCTTCGCCTTTAGAGTTATGGGCCTTGACAGCATAATCCCCTGAATCTGAAGGAATCAAATCACAGATCTCCAAAATCACATTTGTATCTGTACACTTGAGAGTAATCCTATCATCCTGAAGTAACAATGTTCCATCTTTGTGGAATTCAACTTTCGGTGGTGGGAAGCCTGAAACATTGCAACAAATATTGATGAGATAGGTTATGGATGAGGATAAATATATAATCAATACATAACAATTTTTGTTTAAAGGTGCTCATGTTTTATAAAATTAAGTACATTGCATTTAAATATCAGACAAATATGACTGATCCTTAGACAAGTTAAGTTGTTGCTGCCCATTCCACATATGCGGTATGAAATTAAAGTTTTCCATGCTTTGTCGAAAAATGCTCACTTTGGATGTTAAAATCATTGTCAAGAGAAGACACTACATGTGTTTTATTAAATATTGTGGTATAAATCGCAAACAATAATTTTACCAATACTAATAATTAACAGGTGTGTGTAAGCAGGGTACCACGAAAATATTTGTATCACAGTGAGATAGCTGAAAATGAGGAAGTCAGCAAGAGTGGACAATATTCCAGCAAAACTGGTCAAACCTTGGGGCCTCACAAACATCTGCAACAAGATCTGGCAACAAGGAGTATGGCCATCACCGTGGACCGAATCTCTGATCATCAACCTCTCCAAGAACGGCAACTTGCAACAGTGTCACAAAATCAGTCTTATAAGCCATCCAAGCAAAGTCATGTTGAGCACACTGCTGAAAAGACTAAAGCCACTAGCTGAAAAGATCACTGCCGAGGAGCAGGCAGGTTTCAGAGCAGTGCACGGTACAACAGAACAAAACAGATCTTCAGCCTCAGGATATTGTATGAGAAATACCTAAAACACTAGCAAGACCTGAACCATGTCTTCATGGATTTCAAGAAAGCATTTGACATGGAATGGCATGCAGCCTTGTGGGCAACCATGAGACTGTACAACATGCTAACCACATCACAGTAATAAAGCACCTCTATGGCAGTATACTTCAATGGCAGCATAGGGGACTAGTTCAGAACAACAGTCGGAGACAGACAAGTCTGTATGTTCTCTCCCACACTATTCAATGTCTTTCTGAAAAGAATCATCGCTGACACACTTGAAAAGCATGAAGGGACAGTCAGAATCAGAGGCAGAACAGTCACCAACTTACGTTTTGCTGACGACATTAATAGACTAGCAGGAAATGAGAAAGAACTAGCTAGCTTAGTAGAGAGCTTCGACAAAATTTCTGCAGCCAGAATTACAGACAACAGCAGTGCTGATAAAACGGAAGCCCATCTGGAATGACAAGAACATTGCACTCAGTTCAAAGGTCAGACTGATGCACTCACTGGTGATCTCCATATTTCTCTATGCCTGTGAATCATGGATCATAACAGCTGACTTAGATAAAAGGGAAAAGGTCATAGAGATGAGATGTTTCCAAAAGATCCTCAGCATCACAAAGACTGTGTCACCAATGAAGAAATATGGCAGAGGATCAGACAAGCCACTGGGCCTCATGAAAATCTCCTGATCACAGTGAAAAACGTAAACTGCAGTGGTATGGGCATGTCTAACGATCATTAGGACTTGCCAAGACAATCCTGCAAGGCACTGTACAAAGAAGAAGAAAGGGAGGCAGGCAGATAAAGAGATGGGAAGATAACATTCAAGAGTGGACAGGCTTGACATTGAGTGACTTACTAAGAAGCATGGAAAATTGAAAGGAATGGAGGAACCTGGTTGTTCGGCTTGTGCTGTGCCCCAACAGTCTACCAGACTACATGACTGATCATGATGATGATATATATATAACTTTGGAACACTAGGTTAATCTAACAATTGCCACAAAAAGAAAAGAATCATTATAAGTGGAAGTTACCCTTTGGAATTGATATTCTTACTTTTTTTTTAATCATAACTGACTTTGCAATGTGATCATGTGTGCAATACTCATTATAAAATAGTCTTTTGAAAAAACAAGACAAATAAAGACATTTAAGCTAACTCAGCAGGAAAGTTTATTTTCCCAAAACAGTTCCAATGACTGTGATGAAAAGCCAGTGACCATATGTACAGATTTGTAATGAGTGACTAATAATATTAATAACCATGATGTATATGAGCTCAATACAAATGAGCTATATCATACTGACAATGTAATAACAATGAGCTATATCATACTGACAAAGGTAATAACAATGAGCTATATCATACTGACAATGTAATAACAATGAGCTATATCATACTGACAAAGGTAATACCAATGAGCTATATCATACTGACAATGTAATAACAATGAGCTATATCATACTGACAAAGGTAATATCAATGATCTATATCATATTGACAATGTAATATCAATGAGCTATATCATACTGACAAAGGTAATACAAATGAGTTAAAACACGTTGACAATGTAATAACAATGAGCTATATCATACTGACAAAGGTAATAACAATGAGCTATATCATATTGACAATGTAATATCAGTGAGCTATATCATACTGACAAAGGTAATACCAATGAGCTATATCATACTGACAATGTAATATCAGTGAGCTATATCATACTGACAAAGGTAATACCAATGAGCTATATCATACTGACAATGTAATATCAGTGAGCTATATCATACTGACAATGGTAATACCAATGAGCTATATCATACTGACAATGTAATAACAATGAGCTATATCATACTGACAAAGGTAATACCAATGAGCTATATCATACTGACAATGTAATATCAGTGAGCTATATCATACTGACAATGGTAATACCAATGAGCTATATCATACTGACAATGTAATAACAATGAGCTATATCATACTGACAAAGGTAATACCAATGAGCTATATCATACTGACAAAGTAATAACAATGAGCTATATCATACTGACAAAGGTAATACCAATGAGCTATATCATACTGACAATGTAATATCAATGAGCTATATCATACTGACAAAGGTAATACCAATGAGCTATATCATACTGACAATGTAATATCAATGAGCTATATCATATTGACAAAGGTAATACCAATGAGCTATATCATACTGACAATGTAATATCAATGAGCTATATCATACTGACAAAGGTAATACAAATAAGTTAAAACACGTTGACAATGTAATAACAATGAGCTATATCATACTGACAAAGGTAATATCAATGAGCTATATCATACTGACAATGTAATAACAATGAGCTATATCATACTGACAATGTAATATCAATGAGCTATATCATACTGACAAAGGTAATACAAATGAGTTAAAACATGTTGACAATGTAATAACAATGAGCTATATCATACTGACAAAGGTAATATCAATGAGCTATATCATACTGACAATGTAATAACAATGAGCTATATCATACTGACAAATGTAATACAAATGAGTTAAAACATGTTGACAATGTAATAACAATGAGCTATATCATACTGACAAAGGTAATACCAATGAGCTATATCATACTGACAATACAAATGAGCTGCATAATGCTGATAATGTAATATCAGTGAACTATATCATACTGACAATTGTTACGTCTATTGGATTTAAATTATTTATTTTTAATTGTCAGATCCAAATTTGTCATTTTGGGTTTTAAAATACATTAATTGGAAGATTATTCTAGAAAAATCTCTATGACCATACTTTATCTGTTTTTGACCTTGGCTTGTTGACCTAATTTCTGACCCTGCTTCAGACAGTGTCAACAAGCTTCTAAAACGATTGGTTAAAATCCAGGGACATCTTTTTATTTTTAGTTCTTGGGGGTAGGAAATGACTGATTTTCTTATCTAGATCTTTCCTTGCGTACATGTTTAAATGATCGTACCTTTGTTCTACGACCTTCTATGAACTTCCATAAAATCACGTGATTCCTTGTTTACGTAAAAAAAACAGGTATTTAAATTATTGTTTGGGATAGAACAATTCAGTAGAATCTGGGTTTTTAAGTTAATAGTTGTGTTTCGAGTTATATTGGAATTTGTGTCAATTCGTTGAAGCAAGAGGAATTATTTTATTTATATGGAAAAGAACATGTGCTCATAATTTCATTTGGATGATTATAAAACAAGAACTGCATCAAGTGACATCGTCAGCCATTTTGGATTACATCGTCAAAATTCGAACCTGGAACTATTAGGACATTTATTTATCAGGACTCTTGCAATTCCATTAGTGGATTATTTTTGTGAATTCTATATTGGATTATTTTTGGACTTGATTCTCTAAAACCGTAAGTTTATTTATGTTCTTTTATGAAAACATTTGTACATAATAAATTTATTGTTAAATTTTACAAGCTTGTTAGTTTTCACTCTTTCTGTGCTGCTGCTTATTCGAGCCTAAGTATGTAACAATATTCTATATTATACTAACAATGTAATACCAATGAACCATATGATAATGTAATAACTATGAGCTATTTTATACTGACAAGATAATACATGTACATACCAGTAAGAGAACAGACTGACTTCAGAATGTTACCTTGATTGCTGTGTTGTATTGCTGCACTGATTCATATTGTGTTTTTAATAATACCTTATGATGGAGTAAAAGGACAACACTTCATTTTGTCTGTCAGAATAACAACGCATGCATGTACAAATTGCTATTCATGATAAAACTAACAGTCCATCCAAACGTTGTATCCATCCTTTAATGCACTAAAATTTTAGGTCTCTAATTTGCTAAAATTAAAGATTTGTTACATTTGTACATACTAAAATTCATTAGGTTGTGTAAAATTGTAGCAATTCATTAGGTAGAGTAAAATTTTAACAATTCATTAAATACTGTAAAACAATCCATGAGGTAGTGTAAAACTAACAATCCTTTACTCAGGCTTTAGGTTGTGTAAAGCTATTAATTCATTAGGTAGTGTAAAACTGTAACAATCCATCAACTAGTGTAAAACTAACAATCCATTAGGGAGTGTAAAACTGTACCAGTCCATCAACTAGTATAACTGTAACAATCCACTAGGTAGTGTAAAACTGTACCAGTCCATCAACTAGTGTAAAACTGTAACAATCCATTAGGTAGTGCAAAACTGTACCAGTCCATCAACTAGTATAACTGTAACAATCCACTAGGTAGTGTAAAACTGTACCAGTCCATCAACTAGTGTAAAACTGTAACAATCCATTAGGTAGTGTAAAACTGTACCAGTCCATCAACTAGTGTAAAACTGTAACAATCCATTAGGTAGTGTAAAACTGTAACAATCCATTAGGTAGTGTAAAACTGTACCAGTCCATCAACTAGTGTAAAACTGTAACAATCCATTAGGTAGTGCAAAACTGTGCCAGTGCATCAACTAGTGTAAAACTGTAACAATCCATTAGGTAGTATAAAACTGTAGCAGCCCCTTAGGTAGTAAACAACTGTAACAATCAACCCAAACATTTGTTATGCTCATTGTTTAATTCACTTAAATTTTATGTTGAAGATTTGGTCAAATTTAAGGACACTAAAAGATTGTGCTTACAAAATATGATTTGATGGTACCTCCATACATTTTCAAAGATAAGGCCATCGGAATCTGTGAACAATGTACAATGTATTATGATGCAAAAACACTCACTAAAAACAGCAGAAAAGTAGTAATAGATGTTATAGATACCCTATGCCTATTTATCTATGCTACTTTCATTAAAACATCCAAATCACCAGTTTTATGCAACATGTATAACTAACTGTACAGTGGCAATGGTCCAAAAGCATCTAGAATGATTTGCACCATATGTGAAAAAACTGCTATGTATATGCATATGTAAATACTTATAGGTAAGGTCATATGTTCATACATGTATTGCTTTTAATTTCTGTACAACTAAAAATTTCCTTTTCATGCATTTTAAATTTGAACCTGACAGGTTCATTAGTTTCTGATAAGTTTAGGCTAATCTAACAAAAGCCACCAAAACATACGCATGATCAGTATGTTACAATGATAAAATGCCTTTCTGGAGTGTACTTTTGCAAATATTTGGTGCAGTTTTTCAGACTTGATTAAGGTATGATTGTGTACATCTATTATGGATCCAGTTTTTGTTTTAAATATACAATACAGAATTATGGAAACTACACATTACAAAGTATTTATATGAAATACAATTCCATGGTGACAACATACATTGTCTAAAGAATGCAATTTTAATCTGCACATAGTAATCTATTGTATTTGTTATTTCAATTCAATATATTTATAAATGAATTCTTCTCCCAAACAAGAGTCCATCGAAGAGACTATTGCTCTACTGGGTGAAGAGAATTTCAAGGTATTCAAGACAAGATCATTTCTTTTTTTAACTGCCGAGTGTTAAAAACATTTCTGATATTCTTCAGTGATAACATGTCTTTCAAATTAGCTGCTGTGGTGGACATAGTGGATGTCAGACTGGCACCATTTTTGTTTAGGACCACGCAGAACATTATAAGTCTTTTGTTGAAAACCCCATGTCAATATGACCATCCATTCAGGAGAATTAGCATCACTTTTCAAGACAGCAGGTATGGCAGCCATATTGCATGCATGATTGGAACCATTTTCAGTTAGGACCAGCTAGGTATCAGAATAATTATGTTGGCGGAAAACCAATCTCGATTTATCCATCTATTTGTAAGGAGAGATGCAAATATTCTTGATGACCACCATGATGAGCATATTAAAGGTCAGTTTGCATCATTTTCATTCAGGGCCAACAAGCCACAGTAAGAACTGTTCTGATGAAAACCCAATGTCAAAATGACTTTCCATTTAAAGAACATATTTAAGGAATAAAAATAAAAAGATTTTCAAGTTATCTGCAATGGTGACATTGGATATTAGTTGCACACCATTTCCATTTAGGACAAACTAGATATCATAAAGTCTTTCTGTGCAAATCCCATGCCTATATGATCAGTTTAAGTAGTAATAATATTTTCATATTGGATTTTTAGACAATGCCATTTTCATTTGGACCAACAAGACATCATAAGAAGTCTTCTAGTAGATATCCTATGTTGATACAACCATCCATTGATACAGCTATCTATTCAGGAGGAGAATCAATAACAAGATTCTCAAGATGGTCCCTATGTCAGCCATATTAGATAGCAGATCAACACCATTTCCATTTTGGACCAGGTATACCTTATCCATGCCTGTCAATTTTTCAAAAGCCATGTAGGGAGATTGGATAAGATCTGAGGGGGAGGGGGTATTTCATGTCATTTTTTTAAGCATCATTTCAATAAGTATCAATGGATCTTCTAGATCTAATGCACAATAAATTCTCAAAAGATGAGCCATTTCTGCCTGTCACATACCTTACTTTTACACCAGGGTGTGCCTTCTTTTTATATTCTGGCCTGCTGTGTCCAAACTACAAAAGCTCCAGGTTAGACTTGAGTAAAGAATAAAGCCAGAATGACTGATGAAGAGTTAATCTTTATCATTGCAATCATACTGTATATGTACCCCTCCATATTAACTTCAAAGACACCCAATTCTACAGTGTGTATGTAATCAGAATTTGATTGGCAAATAAATGACGCCCTATTTCGTTGTAACTAATTGTGCCTAATGTGTGTGAATTCATCTTAAAAATTCAAATATATTATAAATACCCCACAAACACACACACACATATTTCCCTAGGGTCAACTATTAAGACATTTAACACTGTGTACTAAATAACATGTTTATTCTGAATTAGGTTTTAGGCCGGCAAAAATGCTGTCTGGTATTTTTTTTCTCCTTTCTTCTTTTAATTATGATAATAAATATTTATATTTACAGTATAGTAATGGCAGGTGTTAATGCATGTAAGTTTATTTTATGGGAATGGATATGCTAATTTGCTTGCTGAGAAAATTACACAGCATTCCCAGTAATCATTTTTTGGAACTGAAACTATTGTTGTGGTTTATTGTTTTATTTTAGTATTTCTGTAGAGGTAAAAAAAAAAAAATATGTGAATGATTAAACTTAACATTCTATTCCCTGAAGAAATTTTTTTTCGTGTGATACTATTTCATCAATAATATTCATTCAATTGATAAAATAGAATATGGCCTCTGTAGATTGCATACAATATATCTATTTATGTAAGATTTTTGTGAAAAATGATAATTGTCAGACATCATGTAAAAACTGAGTGTTCTCTGCAAAAATCGGGAGATATTACGAAATTGGGAGTTAGGTATGGAAAGTGCCCAAAAATTATTGAGAAGTGTTTTCTCTCAGTATGAGAGTTGATAGGTATGGCTCTTCTGGTCTATGATAATTCAATACCTATGGACAAATGAATCTGAAGAAATACCAAACTTTCAGAATTTGATTACTATTGTTTTTTACACAATACATTTCCTTGATGGATACAAGATTTTGTAATTTTTAATCCAAGATCGATTTATTTTGTTCAGAGAGATATGAGATTACAAAGTCAGCTCATTTCTACTGGCATGTGTGGGATGGTGGCACAGTCCCTCCCCAGGCAAAAATCATGATTTGCCAATAAAATATTAATCCTCAAGGTTGAAAGTAGGGCCTAACCGAGTAGATAATTTTCGCCGAGTACCGAATCAGAGTGTTTGGATGGACTATTTGCAGGATCCGGGCACAAACCAAGAAGTAGGTGCGACTCCAGAGAGTACCGTTTGTTTCATTATCGTATGCAAAGCTTTAACTTTTCGGGTACCATATACCGTATATATCGCCTATAAGATGAAAATTTTTATTATTAACTAAAATTATTATATATTAAAAAACTATTTTATTTTACTTGTAACCATTTGTGCGCATATTATTTGCCGAGGTGAATTCTTCCAAATAGTACCGAAAAACCTGATATTCGGCCAAAGCGAATGTCCGAGGCGATTTCCGGTTAGGCCCTAGTTGAAAGCTGCCTTTTTTGTAAACATTGCAAGCTAAGTTAATTTGGACACTTTATTATATATATTTGCCAAAGAATATCCAAACAATCTTACATTCCGAGTAGTGTTGTTCCGATTATCGATTATAATCGATCATCAGTTGGTTGAGCAAACCAATAAGATAATCGATTGTGAAACACCATAATCGATTGTGTGTAAAGGGATACTACTTTTTAGGTGTATGCAAAGCACAAAGGTTAGTAAAACTCTCAGCCACTAAAGCTGACCTGAATGTTATTAATCTCTTCACAACTACAAATAAAAACCTTACAATTCATAATTAGGAACATATAGTCATTATTACATGGTCAAGTTGTTACATTGTTGAGTTAATAAATTTAAACATATTTTGTTAATTTGTTGCAGTTAAATTGCAATATCTTTTGTAGTATTTATAAACAATGACAAACAAGAAAATCATGTCCTTCAATACTTTAAATTATAAACACATCACATATAAACAAAAGAATTTCAGGAGATTATAGAAGCATTTCAGTTACATATAACTGATCAGCCATAAAAAGTTGCGTTCATTTAACAAAGTTGTAGAACAAAAGTAATACACAATGTAATATTATTGTCATTTTAAAGTATACATGTCATTAAAAGGGATTACTCCTGTACATTTATAAACATATTGAACTCTTGATCAACGATACAACTGTGTAACAAAAATTAAAATTTGCTCTTAGTAACCGATTATAATCGATGATCAGTTGGTTAAGGGGAACCAATTATCGCTTATGAATTTCTGACCGATTCCCATCACTAATTCCAAGACATAGGTTACCTAAATGAAGCCTAGTTAATTTATTTTAAATTTGCAGAAATATTTTTTCAAAGGATAATAACTGCTACTAAATGGTACTCTAATGAATCTAAAAGTGTAATTTAATTGCTTTCTCCGCTACCTTTGAGCTACTATATTAAAGCTGGGTGACCATAATACATGTATATGGCTAGTAAATGGCACTGTCAAATAATCTTTCTAAATGGAAGACAGGGAAGATAAAGCATTTTTAAAGAAACTCTAGAAGGGAAGAAGTTTCAAAATTAGCACCTAAAACTTTATAAAAGTCTATTTTATAATATCAGCAATTTTATTTAATTTTTTTAAATAAAAACATTTTTCTTTGGATATTAAAAAAAATGAACCTAAATCTTGAGACAATAATTTTTCCCAATAAAAAGTCAGCAAAACTACTGCATGAATGGTTAAAACAATTAAATTTTTCTCTTAAAATAGTTGTCAAAAATTTTTCCATGGTATTCATAGGATATTTTGAACAAACCGCATCAATTTCAGCAGGTAACTTAGAACAGCCAAAGACTGATCGAGTTCGCCTCAGTTTGATGTGCATTGAATTCAGCATACCAATGCTTGTAAATATCTAATAATTTCAGACAAATTACATTGACTATAACAGGATAACAGAAAATTTACCTCATACACAACACAGTTCAAGGATCACTAGATATCAGTTTAATGAAGAGGAGCTGTCATTGGTTTAGGAGAAAGAGTTTTGTATTTTTGTTTTCAATTTATGATATTGAAAATTTGTATTCTATTATTTAACAAAAATGCTAACCCACAGTCCCACTAGGGTATAAAGTATAAGTTTGTTTTTTACATGGTGGTGGGAGGGAATCCAGAGATATTGTTTAGATTATTTAGCAAGGAGTCAAAAATAAGGAAGCACAAAACGTCATGGTGTCTATGGGATGGAAACCCTGGCACAGAAAGCCCCCCCCTCCCCAGAAACTCTTGCATCATTAGCATTTCCAGGGTATATAGACCACCATTTACTAATAAGGAAAACATGAGACCGGAAATGTAGTTGTTCCATGTTAATTTGGGTGGGGGACATCAGCTCACCTATCTTCCCCATTAGAAAAAAAAAGCAAAACTTTATAGAGAAAATATTCTTAAAAGTTTCAATGAGTTTTAGGGGTAATGACTAATGTTCCATCATTTATAATTTAACAATAAATTTGCCTCAATCAAAAATTTTATAAAATAGTTATGAATATGTGTCCCCATTTCTAGATCAGCTTTCAAATACCCGATTTTACATATATGTGTCAGCCAGAGACATATAGTCATATGACGTGAGTGGTTGGTGGACCCTGACATGCACAATGGGAGGTCAACTCCCATCATGCATTGTAGTGTGTATGTCTCACACTGTAGGGCTACAAACCTGGCACTGCTTCAGCTTTGCTCGCTAAATTTTTTACTTATTTTAGGGTTGATGTCACCCAGTGCGTAACTCATTGTGTCAACCCCACTGACCTCCTTCATGCACAAAAATTCAGAAATGTTATAATCATGTGCGGTAACTTATGGTGTCATAACCCCCTCCCCATGACTTTTTTCCTGCACAAAAAAGGAATATATATATATATATATATATATATATATATATATATAGTGAGAGAGACACAAACACACACGAAGGACAGAAAAGGAGAACATGTCCGTGAAAACTTTACGAGGATGTACGCCTGCCATTTTTAATTCTGCACATTTTACATTTATATTAATATCTTTAAGTAAATGAAAATTTTCCTAATGGGGGGGTCAAAAAGCATATTATTATTATTATTATTATTATTATTATTATTATTTCTTACTAGTGTAAGCAATGAAAAAATAAGTTTAACCGATGTCACACTTAGTTACACAAACCAGAATGGTGAGTTTAAATGTTACAGTAATATTGTTAAAAACATTGATGAAAAAAGCTTTGTTAAACAGGAAGTAAGCTTTGGGCATAAATATATTGGCAACTCTTGCATGAGGTAGTCAAATATAAGTAAATTGTGCATGATAAGAGTACATTTTACAATCACTTCTAAAGCAATTTTAACTCAAATTTTGCGCCTTGTGCAAGTCACTATAGTCAGACTTCCGGGTCTAAACAATACCACATACGCGATACCGTTATTGAACGAGTTTGAGCAAAGGGAATATACGGGTAGGAAATATGCGTGAAAGCTGAACGATGTGAGAACGACAAAAGTTTCGACGTAATTATCAGTTTTAATACTAGTGATTGGAGTAAGAGTTCTAAACGAGTTTAATTTTTTTTACACATAAAAACTAATAACATCTTACCAAAAAATATATATATTTCTAGATCAAAAATGTTATTAAATATAATTTTAAAAAATTAAGCTAAAACCAATAGACCATAGTTTCTGCTATTTTATTTATAGGTCGATAAACAAAATTCTTGAATTAAATTTGTCCCAAAATCTCATTCTCCAATACGAAAATGTTTCTGAATCACTCACATTTATAAAATCCAAAAATCACGACTTTATAGACAGTCGTGTTTTTTCAAAGCTCAACATTTTCTTGCATTGGACTTCCGGAAAGATGGCCGCTATCGCTGAACCGGCTTCAATGCATTGTACCGTTGTTGTGCTGATTTTTATGATAGATGTGTTTTGCTCTCTATCTTCGTCTACATGTATTTCTTCATCTCCTTGTTTTGGAAACGAGAACTATTATAATTTTTTTCAGCTGTTTTGCTCCACTTCTACAACGTCCTTTAATCTTGAATAAACCGCCATCACGTGATAGCCAGTCAATCTATTTATGCTATGATGAACCCCCAATAATTGCTTTAAATGACCACGCATTGGCTCTCCATACTACATTGTGCTCAAGAATAAACGAACTGGGACTACATTCATCATTACTTAAATGTAAACGGAAGAGAATAATTAATCGTTGTTTCAAAGCTGATCGGCGTAGAACAGGAAGAAGAATTATAGTTATCGACCTTTCCGGCAAAACAATTTAAAAATGCGGCACCTGGTGAAACTCCCTATTAAATCGACAACCTTTCTGTCAACTATCCCATAGATACCGCTGCGTATTGCATTATTCAACGCCCAATCAGTAGGACCACCGGAAAAGTGCACAGATATAGAATCAACGATCAGAATATCGACTTTTTCCTGACAGAAACATGGCTGAAAACATCAGGCGATGAACCCAAGTGCGCGGATCTAACACCCACCGGTTACTCCATCAAGTCGTTGCCCTGACACTATCGCAAGGGAATTGCCGTCATCACAAAGAATTCCATGATCAAATTTCTTGAACACAACACAATCTTCAATATGTGCCACTCATCGTTTGAAATAGTTTAAACAACACTCACACTGGATCAAAAGTCAATCCATTTTGTCTGCCTCTAACGCCCTTCTCCTAGTAGAATAAACAAACTCACTGAATCTCTCTTCTTCGAGCAGTTTCAGTTTCTCCTGGAGTATGAAAGTTCGATAGAAGACAGCCTGCTTACATTCTTGGAGAATATAACTTCTTCATCTTACACTTTGACTGTCCTGGAAACTCATACATATCAAGACGTTTATATTACATTCATGTTTTTCAACCTTAAACAGTCAGTTAACCAACCCATCCATAAACATGGTCACATTTTAGACTGAATTCTTCATAGAGCAGATGATCATATTCTTCGATCCACCTTGTATCTTACGAACTTGCATCAGATCACCACTGCATTATATGCCATCTCAACGTCTTAGTCCCTAACCCTCCACCTTTATTTGCTACTAAGAGAAACCTCTGTATGATAAAAAGAAAGAAACTAATGCATGGCATCCAAGAAAACCTAACAACTTGCTTACCTCCTACAGCAGAACAACTTGATAACTGCCTAAGTCCATTGCTTTAAAAACAAATGTCCCAGCCACCAAGTGCAGAGTATCAAATCAAAGTATTTTCCGTGGTATAGCAGTGTTAGGGACAAACTTCGCACTCATAAAAATAGACCGCCGTAAAGAGGAGATACTTTGGCTTTCCACCAGACTCACGACTCGCTATTCATAAACAAATATATGAAGCCGCTAAGAAGACCGTCACAAAGTCCATTTAGCCAAATTATTCCACTAACGTACTAAGATCACGGAGAGTTCCAGTTGCAAAGAGCTCTTTGAGATTACTAACAAATTAATGTCAAGAAACAAATGTACACCACTTCCAACTGCCTTCCCTCCAGTAGACCTTCCGGACCTGTTTGCAAAGTTATTTTGTGTCACGGTACAAGCAATTATAGATAAGCTTGACAACACAATTTAAATCGATTCATCATCACCATACAGTTGCCTTATAGAATTTCAGCGACATCCGTTAGCAGCATTTGAACCTTCTATATGAATTTAGAATGGACAATCGTGATGAAGAGTGCACCAAAGTCATTTGAACTTGATTCCAACATCACTGATGCTTGAGTGCTTAGATACGATATTGCATTCATTAATTGATGTTATAAATAGCCTTCTCTCCTCTGAGGAATTCCTATCACTTTTTAAATCTGTCTTTGGAAAGCCTCTGCTGAAGAAAGCAACACTCGACCATAACGATTTAAAGAACTACCGACCAGTTTCTAATCTCCCGTTCATATAATTTTTTAAGAAAAAGTGTTCTAACCCAATATGTATCTGAATTCAAACAGTCTTTTTAGCAATTACAATCTGCATATTGCTCTTGCTTACAGTACTGAAACTACTCTTCTGAAAATAGTTAATGACATTCTATCTGCTTTGGATAGAGGAAATAGTACCGTTCTCACCATCTATGATTTGTCTGCAGTATTTGACACAATATACCATGATATATTACTTCACCGCCTGCAGCATGTATTCGGGATTCACGATACAGCCGTACAGTGGTTCAAGTCCAACTTAGTCAACAGGACACAGATTCTATCTGCAAATGGAATACACTCTAGGCCAGTTGATTTATGTTGTGGTGTTCCACAGGGGTATGTTCTTGGACCTGTTCACTTCATTCAATACACTCAGCCGCTCTCAATTTTCGTAGCTCATCATCCATTGTCTCACCAGTTAAAAGAGCATAAAACCCAAAATATTCAAGTCTAGCCACGCAACTGAAGTTGATGATACCATCCAAGGAGTAGAGAGGTGTATTTCTGATGTAAATCATGGATGATATGTAACAAGCTGCATATGAATGATGATAAAACTGAGAATACTCTGATCACAACACAGAGACTTTCTCATTCACATCATTTACATCAAACAATAAATATCAGTAACATCAATATTACATTCACACAGTCAGTACAAAACATAGGTGTTACTCTGGACAGTGTTGCATGCTTAGGCTCGAATAAGCAGCAACATAGAAAGAAGTGAAAATAACAAGCTTGTAAAACTTTAACAAACAATTTATTGAATACAAATATTTTCATAAAAGAAAATAAATAAACTTACGGTTTTAGAGAATCAAGTCCAAAAATTAATCCAATATAGAATTCACAAAAATAATCCACTAGTGGAATTGCAAGAGTCCTGATAAATAAATGTCCTAATAGTTCCCGGTTCGAATCTTGACGATGTAATCCAATATGGACGACGATGTCACGTGATTTAGTTAGTTCTTGTTTTTTTTATAATAATCTAAATGCAAATCTATGAGCACATGTTCTTTTCCAGATAAATAAAATAATTCCTCTTGCTCCAAACGATTTGAAATAATTTACACTCAAACAATAACACACACATATTCCAAAGCCAAGACTAACTACTGAACTGTTCTCTCCCAAACAATAATTTATATCTCTTTCTTTTTACGTAAACAAGGAATCACGTGATTTTCTGGAAGGTCATAGAACAAACGTACGATCATTTAAACACGTACGCACGGAAAGATCCAGATAAGAATCAGACACTTCTCACCCCCAGAACTAAAATTGAAAAGATGTCCTTGGAAAACAACCAATCATTTCTAAGGCCTGTTGATCACTCTGAAGCAAGGTCAGAAAATGAGGCCAACACTTGTTGTTTACAAGAAAAGCAAAGGTCATAAAGATTTTCTAGAATAATTTCCCAATTAATATATTTTAAACCCAAAATGACAAATTTGGATCTGACAATTAAAAATAAATGATTTAAATCAAATATACGTAACAACAGTACTCTCACATTGCACCAACATGTCATGAACATATGCAAGGCTGCATACCTTGAGATGAGACACATTAGTTCAATTCAAAAATATATTTCAGTTGATTCCACTAAAACACTTGTGTGTTCATTAGTACTTTCAAGAATGGACTACTGTAACTCAATTTTGTCTGGTTCGTCTCAATATCTACTCCAGAAGCTTCAAAAAGTTAAAAACACAGCTGCTCTGATCATCCTTAGAGTACCACGATCAGAACACACCTCCCAGGTGTTCCATACCCTACACTGGCTATCCATTTGATCCAGAATCAAACACAAAATTTGTTCTCTGTGCTGCGTTTCACTGACGCACTCCAGTCTAACATACATACTCGACCTCACCCATGTATATACGCCAACAAGATACTTACGCTTCTCTTCTGGCAATCGTATACTCATTATTCCCACTATGAAAACGAAGTCATATGGACAACGTTCTTTTACATACCAGGTCCCAGCAACGTGGAATAAACTGACCTTTGCAATTCGGGACAATGATAAAGTGGGCCTCATTCAAGAGTGTTTTTGGACTGCAAGAACAAACGTAAAGACATAATCATGTTTCCTACCTTAAATATTCATAACATTTTTTGTTTTCTAATTTCATGGTGTTTGTTTTTTGTTTTTTGGGGTTTGTTTTGTAGTCATCTCATTATAGATGTCGTAAAGCGCTTAGAGCAACTCGAGATTAGGTGTTATACAAATTCCTCATTATTATTATTATTATTATTATTATAATTATTATTATTATTATTATTATTATTATTATTATTATTATTATTATTATTATTATTGTGTGTGTATGTTTGCGCGCTAGCACTAGCGTGGAGGATAACATGGTGGCGATTGGTCTAAGGATTTCGCCTTTTCATAAGCCGATAAATCAGCCTTTTATCCGTGTGTTGATGTTCAAGTGAGGGGCTGATATCACCTATTCATTAAAAGCTGCAATTATCTGCATCCAAATCTGGCTGCACATATCCGTGTACGTTTTACACACGTACCGGTATTTCGTGTAGCCTTGCATCTACTGTCAACTGAAGGGTTCTTTTGGTGACATGTAGATTATATTTCCTGAGCAAATCTTATGTTTGGCGATTTTTAAATCCACCTGAAGTAGCACAACCGTTTGTCCTGTGGCCATTTTGATTTCGCGCTTGATATGGCTTTTACCACTTACCGGTATGTGTCTAGAGTGTACGCGAGTTTGTTCCGGATAAATGTGTATGCAGAAACATTTGCACATTTTAATGAACGAGTGACATCATACCCATATCATCGTCCATCAGTATTAAAACAGATTTTGGGGGTTGATTAATCGGACTGGCTTTTTTCAGATCACTCACACAGCTCATCTCTGCTAGTCTCAGTTTGACCAGCGTACTTATGTGAAAAGGTTTGGCAGTAGCTTCCCGTATGTAATTGGTTCTTTCCGCAGTCTACCCTGGTTCTTCCGTCACAATATATACTGGCCGCCATGTATAACCTATTTTGAGTCAGACAAATAAGAACTCCAAATCTGTGTTGGTCATTTTTTTTACAAAACCTTAAGGCAGTATCATTACAGGTGTGGGACTGATTTATCAGCGTAGCCTATCATGTGCTTAAAAATGTCGATAAAACCTGCAAATATAAAGAGGCGTTTTATACAACCTCTTAGAGTGATAACATTTGCTCATTGTTTAGGAAAGGGGTGGTGGTTGCAAGATCCTCACTCCCCCTCCCCCACGCCATTTCCTGGACCCGCCTCTGTATGTTCTAAAATCATACTTATTAAAAAATCAAACGTACCTTCCACTCTCCAGTTTAGAAGCAACGTTTCTTCTGCCCGTCTGCTTACGTCCAGACCGTCTGTCCAAATTCTGGGTTTAATTTCAGTTCGTACCTCAGCATCCATCTCAGAGTTAGTGTTTGAAGGAACATCCGCAACTACAGGGAACATAGACTTCTGCGTAGCCAATGATAAAATGGTTACATCTTCTGCAGGTCTGAGATTTTGAGTATCAAGCGTCTCCATGGCGAAATACACAGCATCGAGTTCGTCGAAAGATGCCAAACTCGTCTGCAAGAATCTCTCTCTATCTTCACCAACAACTTCTTCTTTTGTTTCACATTTGGGTTCTTTATTGTGAATTGCGGATTCTTTCCCAGACTTTTCTTCATTTCTCTCTTCCATTTGCTCTTTAAATGTTGTGCCAATTTTCAAAAGCTTGTCAATGGCTTCCTTCATGGCCTTTTCCTTTGTCTCTGGCTTTGTCTCTTGTGTCTCTGTTTCGGGTACTTCAACAACCGTAAGTCCAGTCTTTTCACCAGTTTTATTTTCCCCTTTCATGTTTGCCTCCTCCCACATTTCCTTCATCTGAGAGTCAGAAATATCGATTGGTGTTGGCTCATTCTTCTCTTCAAGTATTTTACCCATTGGAGTTTCACTAATTTCTTCTCTTGCAGACAGTAACACAGGTTCGTCATTCTTAGACACGGTTACCTTTCCTCCAATTTTAAAACTCTTTTCTTTTTCATCAAGTTTGGGTTCTATTGTGTCTTCCGAATCATGCAATGGTACATGTTGAGGTTTTTCTTTGTCTTTTTCTATAGGTTTAGAAGCTTTAAGCTGTGTTATGATTTCTTCCTTAACAGAATAATTTTCCTGAGAAGTCGAGAGCTCCGTTCTCTCTTCTGTTTTAGGCGATATTTTTTCGGGAGATTTCTCTTTATTCATTTTTTCATTCACCTCGGCTATCATTGGTTTCAGAGCCTCAAGCTTATCATTGTTTTTCGGGATCTCTTCCATTGTTTTGTCTAATAATGTCTCCTTCGTTTGTCCCATATCTACAAGAGAATTTATTGTTACTTCATCGTCATCTGTCGAGACTATTTTCTTTTCCAGTGTCCCTGTTTCGATTGTTTCAATCTCTGATTCTTTGTTTTCAATAGGCTGACTTTCAGATGATGACATATCTGTCAAGGTTTCTTCAGGTTTTTCTTTGTCTCGTGTGTCTTTAAATTGAGTTTTACCAACGCATCGCTGTTCCACGTCCGATAACTGAGTTGTATTGAACTCGCCATTCACTGTTTCCTTTTCTTCAAAATCTCTTACACCTTCTTGTGAATCATTCACATCCCTGGGAACGTCAATTCCCTCTTTATTGATGAATGTTGTCAATTTTTCCCCAGATTCATTAATTGTGTCCGGTTGTTCTATTTCAGTTACTGTGGTTTGCTCTCTATCGGCATCCGATTTAGTAGTCGATAATGTTCCTTTCTTGGCATCATTATCTGCCTCTTTTTGCTGGTCATTTTTTTTCTCATGTACACCTTGCACAATCTTAGCCTCCTCAGGAGTCACGCCTACTTGTTTACATGTTTGAACGGTTATATTTTTCTTAGCCATTTCAGCTTTAACCTCTTCCTCTGCTACTTCTTTTTGAACATCATCTTGTGTGAGATCAGATTGTGAATTTGCCGATATGCTCTCTTGATTTGCCAGACCATTTTTATCGATTACTGAAGATTCTACGTCAATTGCTGCAGACAGCAAACCGGGTTCGGAGTTATCAGACCTGGCTGACTTCTGAACTGTAACATCAACCGATATACCTTTACCAATCTTGCTTTCTGATTTAATAGACGTTTCGGCCACAACAGACGATTCCTTGATGTCAGAAGAAATGATCTCATCAGTTGACTTAATATCCTCAACATGTTCTTTACTAGATAAGTCTGTCGCTGTCAATCCTTTGTCATTTGTTTGATCAGTTGATATTTCAACATTGATGGCGTCCATATCTGCCTTTTTTTCCAACTCCAGTTTATTGCGAAGGTTTTTTAGCTCCACAATATCATGTTCAGCTGAAATTGACGTTTCTCTGCCTATGAGTCTGCCGTCTTCTGTAGTCATAAAATCGTCGTCAGCTGAACTTTCGAAAGATGCCTTATTTCTACTGGTTACCCCTGATTCTTTAGATTCTTCTGCCAAGGATGTTGTCACTTTAGGGTGTAAATTTTCTACCTGAGCAACTTGTTTCATCTCAGCAAATGTAGTCTCAAATGTCGTTTCCTTCTCAGTTGTTTTCATGACATCGGATCCTGATTCTGTTTGTTTAGACGAAATGGAAGTCTCCACAGATACTGAAGCTTCTTGAGAACTTTCGGTCTTTGAATCCAAAGCTAACACATCATTAAGATGTTTGTCTATTCCGGTGGCTGACTCTAGCGCATGTCCTTTATCTAATGTTACAATCATCTCCTCAACTTTTGTTTCTTGAACTGCTGATATGGCCTTCTGAGAAACACCTTCTTCGGAGCTCAGTAAGGTAATTTCTCTTGTGGTCTCCTGAATAAATTCTGATATGGTCTCCTGCTTTGATTGCTTCTCAGAAGTAATGACCGTCTCTTGTACTACAGACTGCGTCGTCCCTGTGGATGCCTTAGAGAGTTCTACTTTCGTGAACTTTGATATGGCTACAACTGGCTTGTCAATTGTTAATACTTCGGCTTCTGATTCTTCGATCCTGGTGTGAACCTCTCTGGCCCTCTTAGTTTCTTCTCCAGTCTTTGGCTTTGTGTCTTGTTCACTTGCGTTAACTAAATCCAAGTTTCCAATGACAGTTAAACATTCATGCTTAGCCTCTCCAGACTGACCTTTTATGGACAGTGTTGTATTTTCTGTTACTTCATCCTTGTGTTTAACAGCTGATTTATCCTTGATTGCTTTTTCAGACGTTTTCAGTACTTCTGCCAGGCCTGACGTATCAGTCACCAATGTTTCAGATGTCTCCTCTGGAGCAGCTTTTGCCTGAGCTTGTGTGACATCGGCTTCGTCCATCGTTTGTGCTATTTCAGACGATTCTAACGCCGGTAAGATTTCGTCCCGTATAGTAGATACAACATAGGGCTCTCCCTCGTCGTCGGAGTCGCCATTTGTTTCGATTGTCGTCTTCTCGTATTCCTTTGTAACAGTTATTTTCTCCGTTACTTCTGAGGTTTTAGAGACCTTTGTTTTCTCCCTTATTATTTCTTTTACTCCTCGTTTAGATCGAAACTTCTTGTCTTCAGTTTCTTCCGTCCAAGTCTCTTCTGTGACTGCATCGCCGGCTTTTTCTTCGAATCTGTTAATTTCACTAACAGTTTGCGATACAATCTCATGGGATATAACTCTATTTGTTTGTGGAGCTGAAAAGGCTTCCACTGCTCCATTGCCTCCTAATAATTCGCTTAAGTTTGCCTTGAATTTATTCATTCTTGAAATAGGCATTCCCCCTTCAAACACCGTTGATGTTTCAAAAGCATCAAAGGGTTCTCTTTCAACCTGGATTTCTTGGAGGATTTCTGTATGGATCGGAATAGTCTCCGACTCCGGAGCTCTACTTTCCAAAATTGTCGAATTCGCAAAATGACCATGGTGCCTCTGAAGCTTCTCCGTTATAATTATTGCAGGCGTAAGATCAACGTTTGGGTTCTCATCAATTAAATATTTTCCAGCATTGATAATAGACTCTGGATCCTCGAGATAGTTCCAGTCAAGAATCTTAAGGGACCTGTGTTCGGTTCTTCTTGACATGGTGTCAATTTCGTAAGCTCTAGACTCTGGTCTATCGATTATTGCCTGTTGTTTGTTTTCTGGTTCACTCAATAAAATTCCTTTGTTTAAGACGATATCATTGTCATCCTTCGCCTTTTTCACGTTGTCAACTGGACAGGCGAAACTGTCGTAGGCGTCAGCTCTGTCTGTACCTTCTAGATGAGTCACAGGAGTAACCGTCTGCTGCACTGAATTGGGGAACACGTTTAAATAATCAGGTATTATAGAATAAGACACACCCACGTATTTTTCTGTCTCTCCAGTAGCATACCTTGCGCCGGCAGAATCATAAGTGCCAGATGTGCCAATATTATTATTAATTGGCTGTGCGGCTTCAGTGTAGCCACTAGTTTCATTCAGCAAACTAACGTTGTCGGTACGTGATTCTACCTGAGAGCGTATCTCTGGCTTAATTCCCTGCTCTTTAATTACTTCAACATCGACAGTGTGCGTTTCATTATCTGATAAAAAGGCCAAGTTCTTTTTTCTTGGGTTAACATGTTCACTCTCATGTACATGCGATTCAGATTCACATGATTTCTGGTAAATGTTATCGATGGATTTGTTTTGAATGTTTGGGAGTACTCTTTCTTCTGTGGTGTCCGAACGTGATTTTGCAATGTCTATAGAGTTATTGTCAGCATGTACATTATCCGTGTAGGAATTTTCTTTATCTTTTTGTCTTCCAATCTGATCATTATTTTCTGTCGTGGATATGTATTGCATATGTCTGTTTGACTCATTCCCTTCATTGTTTTCAATTATTTCATCTTCAAATGCATCTAACTTGATTTCACTGACACAGCTCTCTGGTCGCTTTACATTCAAGCTGTTGACATTTATTGCATTGTCGTCACAATTTTGTAAAATTGTACCTTCAGCTCTTGCGTGAGTCTCATTTTCAAGATTTCTTTCTTTGCCAAAGTTTTCATAAATTACATCTGTTTTTCCTTTTAAATATTCTTGCATTTCTACTATAGCATCGTGGGAAATGCTTACCATATCTGGTTCGCTTGACAGAGAGCTTTCTCTCGATAAAATTCCACTGTCTGTCGTCCATCGACGAGACTTATCGTGACCCTTTAATCCAAGGTCAAGGTCATCCAAATAATGCTGTAATTCTTCGTCGAGATCATGGTTTATCTCATTTTCGTTATTTTCTTCTGACGAATCGGTAACATTTTCAACTACACCAGCGTCAACGGAATCATCAGTGACTTCCGACGTGCTGGCAGTGGAATTTATATCCATGTCTGACATCAGAGTAATATTTCCTTTGAGTTTCATGTAGTTTTGTATTGTTTCCTCTGTGCAATATGTAGGACTATCTGAGGCCTTGTAAGTTTTTGAATCGTTCGAGCCGAAACTTATATCATTTGTCAGATTGTTGTCATTAACATTGCGACCCAGAGCATCACTTTCACCAATGGCTGCGATCTTCCGTGCATGCTTTTCTTGATTTGAATTTTGTAATTCGTTAGGACTTGAAAAGGCGGAAACTTTATCTGCTGTCTCGAACATACCAAGTTCATCATTAAATGATAAACTGTTTTGATCATGTTCCCCATTGTTTGCTTCCGCATGGAGACGTTGAATCAAGTCTTTTATACCCGACCGATCACCCAGATGTCCAGTGAGTTGACTACTCTTATTGAAAACAGCTTCTTCGTCAATAATAAGAGGTCGCTTTTTGCTTCTTGATGTTTTCTTTTCTAATTCTGACTCTGGTTCTGACAGGTCTGACCTTTCGAATGTCATGGTGTGGATGGAGGAGATTTGATCCTCAAGTTCAGAACTGTGTCCTGAAAATAAATTAATAACCATTACTATTTCAAGTAGAATTGGTTATGTACTTATTTTGTTGCCAGGGAAACCTAAATACATACTCGGCTACCTATATACCCATCCACAAATCTGGTAAGATAGTCGGCTATCGTATATCTGTCAATCTATTTAAGTTTCTGTATCTTTGAAAAGTTTTTTTTTTTACCTTTCAGCCAATTTGAATCATTTTAAAGTCAACATGTCGACTTCTCTGTTATTCAATGAAGTGAACATCATTGTAGATAATACCATGAAAGGCATATATATATATATATATATATATATATATATATATATATATATATATATATATATATATATATATATATATATATATATATATATATATATATATATATATATGACGTTATTATTGTTGTTGTTTTAAACACACAAACACTCGCGCGTGCGCTCTAAATGATATTTATCTATATTAATCAAGTTGTAATTTTAACATTAGTGACATTTATGATATTAACAGATATAATCCTCTCTCCCTCTCCCTTGCTAGGCTAGAATTTGTCCCGATGTCGTACAAAGAAACTAATGCATGCACATTTTTAAGTCGGCCGTACGTCTCAAGATAGTATTCAGGCAGAGCTGGTTTCGGAACTGTTTTTGAAACAAAAGTTTGGTTTATACACAAAATTTGCGTTTAAGAGTTAACATCCTTTTTTGCCTTTACATTTTTCGGGATAATTTACATACATACATACATACATACATACATACATACATACAGACAGACAGACAGACAGACAGACAGACAGACAGACAGACAGACAGATGTCTCTCTCTCCACCATATATATTTAGTGCCATATGTATTTAGTGTGTGTGAATGTCTGTGATAGAGCGAGATATAGCTAAACTGTATATGTTTCTTTGGAGAGAAAAATTATAGGTGTGACGTATGCAAAATTGATTCTAATGTTTATTGTTAATTACCGTATTAACCGTGTATCATATATACTCTACTGATAAAAAAAAAAAACGTCTTCGATAATTCAAGCGAGCACTACACATAACAGTTTTCAATTGCGACCAATCTTTTTCTTTAAATTATTTTACTTGTGCAAAATTTACATTTTTTTCTTGTTTTGTTTGCTTGTTTGTTTTTTAATTGAATTCCGTGGGAAATAAAATCCAGCCAGAGGTGGGTCGGTGCTATTCGGACCATCGAATGGAACGGGACAGTTTATTTTTGGATTCTTGTATAATTTGAAAATTAAGTTGTTTCTTAAAAAAAAAAATGTTAATAGTTCGTTAAACAATTTAAGAATAAAGCCAATAAGGATAGCCAGACCACGACTCTTGGTGAAATGCAGCGAACTAGTCCAAATTGCACTGCCATTGTTTTGATTCTAATACAACATGCCAGTTGTGGGCCATTATATGTGTTGCTTGCAAGGATGCTGTAATGTTTTTTGTTTTCTAAGTGGGCCTTCTTATATCGCACAGAACACGAAAGTGTTAATATTTACAAGACTTATCAGACTTCTCCTTACGATGCACCATGTGTGCTTAATTAGCACAACGAAAGAAGTTCCATGAGTAGAATAAATAAAAATTCTCTTGTTATCAAGAGAAATGGTGATACACGTCCACGTATCCTTCCATTTATCCGGTAATGCATCCAAACATTCATCCTTGCATAAGTATATATATATATATATATATATATATATATATATATATATATAGAGAGAGAGAGAGAGAGAGAGAGAGAGAGAGAGAGAGAGAGAGAGAGAGAGAGAGAGAGAGAGAGAGAGAGAGAGGATAATCTATATGGGAGATGGGTAACATGGGGTTTATTTTACTTCTGAACGAATTCTTACAATGTGTAAATTCTAACGAAGTTGGAAGAATACAAGTGGATCGCATTCTTGACTTGAGTTTTGTAAAAGCCGAGACAACTTTGTATGGGGAAAGAAATCGAGCCCTCAACCAAATATCAAGCTTTTTGAAAACATGTATTGAAAGATTTTTTTGTTGTTCCACGAGATTGGTATAAAAAGTAATCCAAACAGATTATCAAGATTATATAGTATCTCTGTGGGAACTCGATCCTAACGGCTAATCTTTTTTGAAACTCAACCCTTTCCGACAATTATTTTAAAACTCTATCCTAACGGACAATTGTTTTTAAAAGTCGATCTTAATGGCCAATTATTTTTAAAACACGTTAAAAAGAGTTCGAATGCGTTTATAGTGTAATATTCTTCAAGAAAAAAGTAATCTCTCTCTCTCTCTCTCTCTCTCTCTCTCTGGTTTATCACCCACCCACCCACCCGTGTATATAATAAAAGTACGATCGTTCAAAAAAGGCATGTATTAAAGTTTAGTAGTTAGGACTTCGAATATGCCACGGTTTACTGGAGAAAGTATGAAACGTATCAAATGTCTACTGTACAGAAATTCTCAAAAACAAAATTAAGATACCTATCAGAAGAAATTAATACAATATTTCCGTATTTTAAATATTAGTGTCTGCTGAGTGTTCTGTTTAAAATTAATTACTATCAACCATGAAATAAGAATGATACATAAAAATCTCAACTGGGGAATACATTCTTTGTAGTGAAACCAGGACTAATACAATATGAGTGCTCCTGGAGCAAACAGTTTTTTTTTTTTTTTTTTGGGGGGGGGGGGTTATACATGGATTGATAATATTAACCAAAATCATAGACAATCCACTAAGTCCAAGTTGGAGAGCTTAAAACGTTACTTTTAAAGCATGCATGCATGTTGTATGTATGTATGTTTGTTTGTTTGTTTGATTAGGATTTTTAACGTAGCTTTAACAATTTTTCAGTCATATCGCTTCGATGTCTGCAGTGAGGCAGTTTATAGTGATGTCTAGCACTGAGACATCATGCCGCAGACATGTAGCATGATGTCTCACCCAGTCACATTATCCTGACACCAGGCCGACCAGTCCTAACACTAACCTCTTAATGCTGAGCGTCAAGCGAGGCAGCTGTTAGTACCATTTTTGTAAGTCTTTGGTATGACTCGGCCGGGGATCGAACCGACGACCTCCCGCTTCCGGAGCGGACGCTCAAACCACTAGGCCACCGGTGCGGTCCATGTTGTATGTGTGAATGGGATACATGGATGGTACAAAGGGAAGATGAACCGATATATCGATGAAGGACAAAATCAAAATAATCTTGTTCTATTTTAGGTGGGTGGGTGGGCTTTTAACACCGTTTCTCATATGCATGGTGGTCAATATAACTGGTGGAAGGTGAACCACTCGGCCACTTGGGTCCTCCATTATAGTATCTCGGCTGCGACAGCCTAATGTCCCTTACCTGTTCGCAATCTGTTCTGAAATTATTAGTATATTTTTAATGTATTAAAACTAGTGTGATCGACATACTGATTGATAAATTTACAAAGTTTTCAATTATGCGTGAATTATTTTGCATTGTTCAGGCTCAACGTTGATTTTCTGGCGACTAATGTATTCATTACGTGTGGTTTTCAATATGAGGATCCCGTCCATGTTGTACAAGGAAGGGGAGAACACAGACCGTTGTAAGAATGATTAATTGCGCTTGAATAAAAACACCTGCAACGCTAAGTTTACGAGTGCCCTGTGTTCCATTCATTTTCACTTAGTATTTAAATAGGATGTTGTCAGTCTGATGAAATATAGATATATGATCGCAAAAATAACAATTGGGACGATTGCGTTTCATGAAATGATCACAAACTCTAATTAGGTAATCCGTACAGTTATCTAAGGACAAACATTCAACCTTAGAAAAACAGTATCGTTGATCAGACAGTGCAGATATGATTTTTCGCTAATTTCTGATTTATTTTAAAAGGTTTAAAATTACATTTGGCAGATATGTTAGGTTCTGACACGTGCAAAGCATAATTATCCAGTTCTATCATGTGCGTAGAAATAAAACAAAATACACATGTATTTATACTCCTTTCGTGAAAGTAAATCAATGCCACTTGGCGTACTAACATTTTAAATACACATTCAAATAACCAATAATCATGGCATAGCGCCTTGCGGGGCTGCATTTTAAACATTTGCGAAAAAAAAGTTAAATGCAACGTGCAACATTCAATAAGTTGAAAGGGTAAATTAATTTCGCGTGTAATTCATAATCTTTTGAACATTTCCCGTCAGCTGCTCCACTGTGTATGGCAGACAGTACTAAGTCCGTAAAATCATCCAGTACCTTTGCAGCTTTACATAATGTCGTACAAATAATCCGTAATTACTCTTTTCACCCGTCCGCATGGCTATATTAATTAGAATGTTTTTCCATCACTGCTCTAAAAAAACCTAGTAAGCCTGACCCTATGATATGCTGGGCCCAAGGCAGCAAGCGATGAACGCGGGGCAACTGGAATGAAAATTGAATTGTCTGGTTCTCTGGTTCCCATTACGTTGGATGGGAGAATAGTATATATTGATAGTCTGAAAATGCTCAAATGAAAACAAGAGATTATAAAAGAGAAAGTAAATTTGGAAGTAAAATGTTGTAATCTTTTTTTTAACTTTACAGGATGATTTATAATCATCTCGAAATGAATTCCAATATTTCTGACTAAAATAAGAGTTTCTACAGTAACATGTTTTCTAGGATTTCGATCGTAAAGGTAAAGGCAGGCAAGCGAAGGATTTTAAAAAGAAACTATTTAAAAATACTGTAATACATTTCCTCTTGAAATCGTTTTGGAAAGGTGGGACAGAAGGAGAGACTGACTCGATTATGTTGTCCTTGTTTTTTGAAGTTAATATAATGTTCCATCCGGTATTCATGCAGATCATCTCATATTTGAAGTCGGGATATCTAGTGTATGATATAACCTGGTGGTGATGATGAAGGAGGTTGATTTCTGTGGTGTTTTACATAAATATTCTAATTTCTGCCACAATACTACAGAAATGAATTCGCAGATTGTGTTTTAAAAAAATCTAATAATAAAAATATATACAAATGCCTGACCCATTACTAGACATTATGAGGAATCATGGGTAAGTAGGAAGCTGGGACCAGCACAGGATTTCGTACATTATTTTTGAATGTCTAGCAGGAATATCATACAGAAGACACAATTGTTCTTAATAATAGGCATGATTAGTAGAAGTTAAAAGCTTCGCTCTCAGACAATGAAGGTCATACCTGATAATTCTGCTGACACAAGCATGATTTGATCAGTGCTCACTTCAGACATTGGCGGTTGAATAACTGCAATCTAGCACACACTGTAACATGATGTTTTATCTGAATATATTAATTTTGCTTGACCTACCTGACTGATTAAATCATACAATTTTATTGAGATATGTGTCGCGTTTGAACTCTAAGGAGGGGTATACGAGAAGGACTTCTTCTACATCTTCTTCTTTACCTTTACAGAACGGCAGATATGGGAGATGCAGTGTTTGAACTTGTTTTAGTTTGTGGTGTGCTGAAACATTTCAGAACTCATCCTTTGATAGATACTATGGCTAAAGGACTTGGGTTGGTTGAGATGGATGTCTATAAGGGGTGTGCCTGCAGAAGTGGTAGTCCTATTTATGATGGTATCTGAATCTGACCTATGGTTTGCATAAATTCCCCTATTCCATGTATTAGGCCGTTTTTTGTTAATTGTTACCTTACCTTGATAACCTGCATTACTTGCCATGGAAGTGGTATTAATCAAGTCGAAGGCTGAAGGGAGTGGGTATTGCTATAGGGTTTACCTTTGGGAGGTGCACCAGCTGCCTATACCCCCATATTGTAATGCATGATGCCAATGTGCAATGTCAACTCCACCCATGCTAGATGTTGATTCGATTTCCTCAGTCGTTGTTTTCTTTCCTCACAGATTCCATGACTTTGTTACCCTTTTATACGTTTCGTTGAAGATCACGATGTTGCATTCGGATGGGCAGCAGTATGTGCATATATTTTGATGTGAGATGTGCAGATCTACAGGGTCATTGACCAGGATTGCCACGTCGTCGGCAACTGTGTGCGATCCTTTTAAAGTGTTTCCATTTGATGTTCCTACATTGTGCTGTTGGAGAGGTCATTCTTGAAGTGCTTGGGAATAATTTGTCGCCTTGCTTCACACACCGGCCAATCTGACAATGGTTTCTGAGTTCGTCCAGACATTTTACCTTATTATTTGATGCCGTAGGTTGTTCAGGAGGGGGCTAAAGGCTGATTTTAATACTATGTAGACATACCTTCCTGGAGAAGTCTTCGTGTCACATGAATTGATATTCAAGTATACATCTTTTGTCCTTTTAAAATGATAAATCAAGGTCTCTTTTAATTAAATACTGTTAAAACTATGCTTCAATAATTGTTTAAAGTTCTTATTTATTTATTTATTTATTTATTTGATTATTTATTTACTTATCTATCTATCTATTTATCTATCTATCTATCTATCTATCTATCTATCTATCTATCTATCTATCTATCTATCTATCTATCTATCTATCTATCTATCTATCTATCTATCTATCTATTTGTTCCATTACAGAGGTGCCTTTTGGATCGTAACTTTGTATATAAAAAACACCAAATTGGCTTAAACAATATATTTTTAAAATTGACACAGAAAGGCTTTTAGAATCGTGAAACAAGCTCCTTGCACTAATATGTCTCTCTCTCTTACATTGAGAATATTTTGAATGAGCCATTGTCTATTGACACCAGTTTGTGTAGGCATCATCATGTTCCGCCATACATCTGGACACTGCAAGATGCGAATGATCCATGTTATATGACGCACGTCAGGTCGATCGATCGATCGATCGATCGAGAGAGAGAGAGAGAGAGAGAGAGAGAGAGAGAGAGAGAGAGAGAGAGAGATATATGATTTATACCGTTACACAGGGAACTGGGATTTTCATAACGTTATAGCCACTGAAAATTGTCACATCCGAATTCATCGTTCAGTTTTCTAAATATGTACGTACTTGAGTGACGCCGAAAATACATGTAATAATCAATTTATATTGTATGATTACTGTTAGAACTTATATGTAATGGTCAAAATTTCAAACAATAGATATTTTTGTAAATACATAATTATCAATAATGCAAAACTAAAAAGACAGTAAGTTCTATCATCCGATGAAAGTTCATGTATGTACCAGCTTATCAATCATAAAAATCATTATTATGTGACAACGTCTGTTTTTATTGACTAAATTACTATCAAATTAGTCCTTCGTTCATTTACATGGCAAGAAAGTGTTAATAGTGATCTAATTTATTATTAATTTGAGATTGTTTATTGATATTTCTTTCAGTCAACTGCAGATGCTTAAAAGAATTTAATGTGTGCCACACAGCGCTTGTATGTGAATGTCCGATCTTCTCACTAGGACCTCGCTGTCTCTGGATAGAACGACTAGTTCCTTGCAATTATTAATTTAATAAACATTATACTCAACTGTTGATATTAAGGATATGTCATTGTCACTATCACACTACACATAATTACGAGCTCTTCGAGATTACTAAGAAACTAATGTCAAGGAACAAATGTACACCACTTCCAACTGCCTTCTCTCCAGTAGACCTTCCGGACCTATTTGCAAATTTCTTCCGTAACAAGGTACAAAACATTAGACATAAGCTTGACAACACAATTTCAACTGACTCATCATCACCATACAGTTGCAATACAGAATTTCAGCAACAACCGTTAGCAGCATTTGATCCTGTCCCTATGGATTTAGTGCAGCCAATCGTGATGAAGATTGCAACAAAGTCTTGTGAACTTGATCCAATTCCAATTCCAATTCCAATTCCAATTCCAATTCCAACATCATTGCTGCTTTAAGTGCTTAGATCCAGTTTTGCCTTCACTAACTGATGTTATTAATACCTCTCTCTCTCTCTCATCCGGAGAATTCCCATCATTATTTTTTTTTTAAATTGTTTAAAAAAATGCCATTGTAAAGCCTCTGTTGAAGAAACCAACACTCGACCATAACGATTTAAAGAAATACCGCCCAGTTTATAATCTCCCTTTCATATAAAAAAAAATCTTAGAAAAAGTTTTTTCTAACCCAATTTGTATCATATTGGAATTCAAACAGTCTTTTAGAAATATACAGCCCGTCTATCGTCCTTGCTACAGTACTGAAACTGCTCTTCTGAACCTATTTAATGACATTCTCTATACTTTGGATAGCGGAAAGATTACAGTCTTCACCCTCCTTGATTTGTCTGCAGCATTTGACCCAATAGACCATGATATATTACCTTACCGTCTCAGGCCTATATTTGGCATTCACGATACAGTCTTACTGTGGTTCAAGTCCTACTAGTCAACATGACTCAAATTGTATCTGCAAATGGATACACTCCAGTCCAGTTGATCTATGTTGTGTGTTCCACAAGGTTCTGTCCTTTGACCTGTTCTCTTCATCTACACACTCAGCCGCTCTCAAGTGTGATAATCATCCAGTGTCTCAACAATTGTATTTGACACCCAAATATACAAATCTAACCACCCAGCTGAAGTTGATGATACCATCCAAGGAGTAGAGAGGTGCATTTCTGATGTGAAATCATGGATGACATGAAACAAGCTACAGTTGAATGATGATAAAATTGAGGCTATTCTGATCACAATACAATGACTTTCTCATTCATGTCCTTTACCTCAAACAATAAATATCAGCAACACCAACATTAATCTCACACTTTAAGTGAGATAAGTAGACGTTATTCTGGACAGTACTCTTGCATTGCACCAACATGTCATGAACATATGCAAGGCTGCATATCTTGAGCTGAGACGCATCGGATCCATTCGCAAATATATTTCAGTAGTTGATGCCACTAAAACACTTGTGTGTTCATTAGTACTTCAAGACTGGACTAATGTAACTGAATTCTGTCTGGTTCTTCTCAATATCTAATCCAGAAACTCCAAAACGTTCAAAACACAGCTGCGTATCGTTATAGATGCTGTAATGCGCTTAGAGCGCCTAAAGATTAGGCGCTATACAAAGTCCTCATTATAACTATTATTATTATTATTATTATTATTATTATTATTATTATTATTATTATTAATCCTAAAAATCTCGTTACCTGACCTATTAGAGATGTTTGCTCACAAAGCAACGCCCCAGTAAAGAAAAGGTTAGCAACACAGTCTTTGGAAACGCCATACCTGTAAAGTCATTTGGACTGCAGACAATACGTTTATTTCACACTCAATTTCGGAAAACACGTTTTATCAATCTCAATTTCGTGGACGTCCGGCTTCTATATTGCATTATTTGTAGTTATGTGTCTAAAAATATATTTTGTTTTTCTTTTCTGACTGGCGAACATTAAAATGAACACGAGAGATATTCGCTGTAAGCAAAACACCATTATTCAACGGACAGATATAAGTGCTTGCAAGAGGATATTACTTAGTCCAAAAAGTACAACGTAAAGACATTTCATCGCATCCTTTAACAGCACTGAACCAGCAATCCGTCATATTCAAGAACCGATTGTAAATGAGGTGCGATAATTATTCTTTGGTTCCTGTCCCCCTTGTTACGCTTTTATTATATACAGACATTGAATGGTATGTGATGATAAGCATATTATTTTGGTATAATATTCTGATTTTAAACGACTCGTAGTTTTTCTGGCTTCGGCGTTCCAGTTAATAAAAACCTTATTTAATTGAGCTAATTTAAACAGTGGACCAAGCATATCAAACACTATAACCCAATAACGCTGTAGCAAGGTAACGTTATAACAAAGCGTTTGGAATTAACTAGGAATTTTGCAGGGAAAATTAAACTCAAAATATCTGACCAAGAACATAAAAAACAGACTTCTATTTCTTGCCTGTTTTTTATCAATCCAGAAAATGTCGCAAAGGAAACGATTTTGAGACCGTCAACAGACTAAAGCTTCATATCAAGATGAGCAAATATTGTGAACATATATTGTTACAGTTTCTGAACTTAACGGCTTTTAAAAGTGACACATATGATTAAATTATGGGTCGTTTTGATGAAGAGAAAGTTTTCCATTCAACGACATATCATACATCTTGTTGAGTCAGACATTTGAGACGTTACGAGGCGGGTAATGTTGTTGTTTTGGGTTTTACGCCATTTTTTAGAGCATGATAGGTTATACACGGTAGCCAGAACAACTGGTGTAGAAAGAACCCGGGAAAACCTGATAAACCCGATAAGAACGACCGACCTACAGGAAGCTATTAGCAAGCTTTCTCACCCTCAATGGGCGATCCCGAGACTAGAAGCCACTCAGTCAGAGGTGAGATGACACTGATAGGTAAAGGCTAGCCCTTTTTGACCACTCGGCGGCCCCGAATTTATGTGATGGTTTCATCTGCTCAAGCAATATTAGAGTTAGTCTGAATAGCCTTTATTTTCGCGACTGAAGATACATTGGGATGACTTGATTTAAGGTAGAGGACCAAGAGAAGACGAGTGTCGGAAGAGAAGTGTAAGTTTTCACATGGAATAGGTCAGATAGGAATAATGAAATTTAGAGAAGTGAAGAGATTTTGTGTTTAATTCTGGATCGAACAGGTAGCCATTGGAAGTAACAGAGTATGGTGGAATTGTGCTCAGTTCTTCGTACTCTAACTTAAATCCGAGCAACTGTCTTTTTTTTAACTTTTTTAAGTTTATGTAGTAAATAATCAGTCAAACCAGATAAAAATGAATTATAATAGTTCAGTCTTGAAATTAGAAAGGAACACACAAGTGTTTTAGTGGCATCAGCCGAAAAAAAATTGCAAATGAAGCTAATGCGACGTAACTCCAGTTATCCAGTCTTGCAAATGTTGATGCCATAATGAAAGAATACTGTCAAGAGTGACAGCTATGTGTCGTACTGACTGTGTGAATTTAATGTTGGTACTGATGATGCTTATTGTTTGAGGTATTGGATGTGAATGAGGAAGTCTTTGCTTAGTGGTCAAGATGACTTCAGTTTTATCATCATTCATCTGCAGCTTGTTACGTGCCATCAGTGATTTCAAGTCAGAATTGCACATCTCTATGACTTGGATGGAAGTCTCAGCTTCAGTTTCTGGAACAAGATTTGGGCGTCATCAGGAATAATTGGAAAGATACTGGATGTCGATCTACGACACTTGAGATCTTCTGCGCGTATAGAATGAAGAGAAATTGACCTTAAACAGTTGCGGAACACCAAAACGTAGATGAACTGGGCTGAAGTATTTTCCTTTTTACGTAGGCAATTTTGTGTCTTGTTAACTAAGTAGGACTTGAACAACAGTAAGGCTTTACCGAGAATACCAAATATGCTGGAGATGGTGAAGTAATATAGCATTGTTTACTGTGTCAAATGCTCAGACAAATCAAAGTGGATGAGGACTGTACTATTTCCACTATCCAAAGCAAAGAGTATGTCATTAAATACTTTCAGAAGAGTAGTTTCGGTACTGTGGCAAGAGCGATATGCAGACTGTACAATGCCAAAAAGACTGTTTGAATTCAAATGAGATACAAGTTGGAGGAGTGAGAACTATAATATTTCCAAATTTCTAAATCATATAGTAGGTCTTCAAGTACTCTCAGAAGGGCAGTTTCAGTGCTTTTGTGAGGGTTACATACTGAAAATGCATTGTTAAATATGTTAATTCCGATGAGATATACAATTTTTATTAGAACAACTTTTTTAAGATTTTTATATGAATGGTAGGTAAGAAACAAGACGATAGTGCTTTTAAATCGTTATGGTCAAGCGTTGGTTACTTCAACAGAGACATTATAATAGCATGCTTAAAAACTGATAGGGACTACTGAAAGAGAAGTATATACGGAATTTAATCACTCTAGCAGCAGTGATGTCGGAATTCACGTGACATTGGGGCACTGTTCATCACAACTGAATCTATCAAATCCATAGAGATGAGTTCAAATGTTGGAAAAAGTTGCATTGTCATTCTCTCTCTCTCTCTCTCTCTCTCTCTCTCTCTCTCTCTCTCTCTCTCTCTCTCTCTCTCTATATATATATATATATATATATATATATATATATATATATATATATATATATATATATATATATATATATATATATATACATATATAATCAATTTTAAATCTTTCATGTTACTGCGTTCGAACTCCAATTTTGACACGTCCAAGATGCTAATACCAGTGCCTGCATCGTTTCCAACAATCAGAACTTCTTTACATGATGTTTATCATTATATACATGTAATCTATCATGTAGTTTAATGTCAATCGTTGGACAGTGTTTATCATTATCTACATGTAATCTATCGTGCAGTTTACGGTGTCATAAATTACGACTTATCTGTATTGTTTTACGAGACGGTAATCGCAGAGATCGATCAAATAAAAAGCTAAAGATTTCCAGTGCATCGCTAAATTCGCAATATTTCTTATTCCAATGCAAATCCACAAGAGCATTTAAAAACAAATATCCACAATTTTCGGAAAATCGGAGGTGCGATCACACTGTTCATACACCCATACATACTAATACACATTTGCGGTTCCAGAAATCTCTGGCCATTACGAACATGAACAAGACAATATCGTCTATCAGTCCAGACGATAATGTACGAGTAACACTATGTTCAATTAGCAGCAAAGCAACTGGAACAACCTACAGGGTTGACATTCATTTATGGCAGAGATACAACACAAATATGTAACAACGATGACGAAAATAAATAGCATCCGGCAAATGCATTAATAACCAGATCTCATTTCGTATTTTAATAAGCACGCGCCATCAATCGTACGTCGAGATAGTCTGCTTCTGCTAAGGACATATCTTTCCTATCTCACCACGTCACAATTGACAATACAATTGATTACCTAAAGGAGGCGAAGAGATTAGGCGACAGTGGCCTACTTCTCTTCTATCAGTTGATCAGTTATGTATTAGCTTCAACAAAAACTTAGATATTCATGTAGAAAATCAATAATATTCATTCAGAAACATCAGGATAATTTTTACAATATTTCTTTTCACAGCAAATGTTTAGTAATTTCCAATTTTGAAACGCTCAATATTTTCATCATTAGGAACAGGTGGACTAGGACGTGATTTAAACTTGAATAATTTTATTAGAAATAGCAATATTGTGGGGAGTTCTGTGCCCTGGGTGTCCAAAATCAGCATGAAATATCTTTACTGTCTTTCGCAGCTAATTTGTAAAACTAGCGTTTAAAGGATGAAAGAGCAGGATACGACGAGATGCCACTTGAATTAAATCTTTTACTTTTTTATTTTCTTAATGTAATTAATTTTTCCAGCATGCAATATTTTAATTTTGAACAGAAAATTAAAACAAAATGCTAAAGAAATATGTAGGTTTTGAATTTAGTTCATGAAAACAAACCTTTCACGTGATGGGATCATGTAAAGAAATATTTCGTAACTTAATATAAAATGAAAGTATTGAATTTTTTTCATTAAAAATTAATATTGAAATATCATTTCCTCCAATAATGTATTTCATTGAAAGAATATATTTAATTTATTTGATATTTAGTTTATATACCTTTTTGATTTTTGCCAATGCTCGATTTAAGTATAGTTAGGTTGTTCTGTGTTATTACAATGTTCATCTAAGCCTTTAAGACGATTCAAAGAAAATGTATCAACTGCCTATTACATATGTCGGCTCCTAATTTGGCTACAGTGATTCAAAATGGGTACCAGCTATTTCAAATTTAATTCGGGGTGTGGGTGGGTTGAGAAGTACGTTGATTTAAATAATTAAAAAGATTCGGCTCTCAAATAGTTTGAAATATATTATTTCACTGATGTTTATTTAGCACACAAAAAATCGTAAAGCCATTATATTAATTGAAAAACATCAAACTTATATTTAGGTAAAGAAAAAATATATATCCCCACTAAATAAAATTGCATTCCACCCCCGCGAAAATAAAATTTTTGGTTACTGAAAAGTGAATGAAAATGCGTCAGGAATATAACGATCTGTACCAAACTCTATAACTGATCTCGCTGTTTCAACTTAGTCTCGACCCTGTTTCCATCACGTCATCGAATTATGTACATGACGTATGCATTACCATCGATTTAGTTGGGAGTTGTGTTCATGATCCTATGGCTTGGGAGTTTGGACAATATTCGAGGAGGATGATATGCATGCCGTAAAGTGTGGAGTGACTCATATACACGGTATTTAGATCAGATATTTATATAGATCTCATAAGTACAAACCGCAATTATAAAGGGCTAAATGTGAACACGATTACAGACAAGTGTAAATAATATTTCGCCATGGTGACAGAGTTTGATTAATGAGGAATGGTGTTTTTAGAATCGGATTCTACATATGCAAATTCCACAGTTTCCAAACTTGATGTTAATTCGATGTCCGTACATTCCGATGCGTCGATGCTTTGGTTATTGTTCGGAGAAGACATCCAAGAAAGTGACACTACAGAAACAGAGGAAAACAAGTGTAGTTGCTATTCCATTATTATCACCGTCATCATCGTCGTCGTCGTTTTCATCATCATCTTTCTCATGATAAGAACATATACTGGACGCCCTTCAATCATGTCCTGTAGATGTCTATAACAAATAATCTGTACATCATGACGTCAAAAAATTGCGTCCACACTAACCCAACCACATGTTGCTTGTGACTTCTGAGACTGCAAAAGTTATACATTTACATACAATAAAGATATGTGGGGTGTATATGGTAACTTGTCTTTCTTAAAATTGTTGTTTTGCATTGTGTCATAAAGTGCGTAAATCAACAAGCTAAAAATACTTAAAACATAAGACATACATTTTAATAATTATTTTCGTCAAGAGACACTTGAAAAATTCAAGTTTGTTTGTCACTTAACTTATCCACTCGTGCGCATGTCTGAAAGTTAAAGTACTGTTAACTTCTATAAGCAAGGGTGCACCCCACAAGTAATGTTTTTAAAACGATAAAGCCTCCAGAGAAAAGTGCGTCGCATAAGAGAGAGAGAGAGAGAGAGAGAGAGAGAGAGAGAGAGAGAGAGAGAGAGAGAGAGATTCATTGTAATCTAGATTATTACAATGTATGCAAAATAGGAACAAGATTAAATCAGGCATCATCACTCACACGATAAACAATTTTATACTGAAAATAATGTAGCTCGATAAAGTATATTTCATTTAACGTTCTTACACTCAGGAGCTTACAATGTACTCAGTAATTATGTCACCTTCACTCTCACTTGAACCGACTTCACTTTCTATATTTTATCTACGATATGTAATTAGTGTACAGTTTAATTTATTTTATTTCTTCACGAGGGTGGGCGGAAATTGGTATTAAAAAGAGCAATATTGGTAGGCATTGTCTATCGCAGTCCTGGATGGTATACAAGTGAGTAACAGTGTTAAAATGTTCCTCATTTTAAATGAATACTTTCATTAATAATGGATGACTACGACATTTATAATAATAATAATAATAATAATAATAATAATAATAATAATAATAATAACATTAATAATAATAATAAAAACAACAACAACAATAATAATAATAATAATAATAATAATAATAATTATTATAATAACAACATTAATAATAATAAAAACAACAACAATAATAATAATAATAATAATAATAATAATAATAATAATAATAATGAACTCTCTTTAACGAGGATAGTACATTTGGTCATGACTGACCCTTCTGCCATATGGTCCTCAGTTATTGTAATTAGCTATGTTAAAAAGAAACAACCCACAAAATAAAATGACAAGACCATGCATATTATCAGGTAACGTCCACACTAATTCATACATATTTAACATGAATGACTGACTATACTGGGAAACATACAAATATGAACCATATTCAATACACAGATAGATGCATTTCAACTTAAGTTGTATGTATTATATTCAATACACTAGAACATACATTTCAGCTTAATTCGTACGTATTATATTCAATACACCGGTACATACATTTCAGCTTAAGTCGTACGTATTATATATATATATATATATATATATATATATATATATATATATATATATATATATATATATATATATATATATATATATATGTATATATATATATATATATATATATATATATATATATATATATATATATATAGCAAATAAGATCTCGACGTATAATTTATGGATATCATTATAAAGTATTATATTCAGAGCTTTTAATATGTCATTCCATCTGGTTAAGAAAGGGAAGCAAGGGAAGTTGAATTTCGTATTATTGGTGGTAAGGGATTCCAAACAGTAGGTGCTGATACAGTAAATGAGCTTTTGCAATGATTTGGTTTCGACCACAGAATCTGGAGGTCGATGTTAGTCGTCGATCGGAGATCACTCTCGGTATTCGATGATATTAGTTCAATTAGGATAGAGATATAATCTGGAGAAAGACCGTTTAAAGACTTGCGTGTCATGAATCCTTTAAAATAAATATACTGCCTTTTCTCTGAAGAAACTGCAGCTAGCGTAACCTGGCACTCTCCAGCATTCAAGACACAAAGCTCATGTTATGTTCAAATACTGTTTATTCTGTGCGAGAACTCTCATCGAAAATTAGAGTGTACTTGCGTGTGTGCGTGTGCGTGTTTGTGTTAAAAAGCTGCAATAAATGGAAAATGTAATCATTACAAAACATGAAATTAAAGAAACGTTTCACTAATGTATTAATGTCCATATCACAAATCAAATCTACGAGTCATTAACAAAGTTACTGACACTGTGGTGGGCTTCAATTTCAAAAAGAGCTGTGAAGGCGGGCTCACACTCCCGCCTCGACGTACCACAAACGAAAACAAAAAAAAAAATGATATTCATGAAGAAGAGTTTTAAAAAAAAGGGAGACAAATCTAAATGGCCACTTGACTGTTCTAACGGTAACAGCACAATAAAAAATACGTTTTTGTACAGGTAGCCATTGTATATGTGAAAACAAAACATTCGAGGAGTCATCAGATTATAATTTGATGTGTTTACTATGGTAGAGCCGTAATCTATCAATGGTAAAATATAACCCGAAAAATAAAGTTCAAGTGATTGCGGAGGTAGAAATTGTCAAAGCAATTTAAATATAGTTATTCTTTTGACTACCATTGCACATAGGTGATCGATATGTGCATTCCAGCTGAGGCGTTGATCAATGTACATACCAATAAGTTTATTTATTATTGACAATAGATATGTCTAAGCCAGTTTGAGTTAGAAGTAAATCCATGTTAGTAGATAGATGCTGCCTTGTTCCGACTGTCAGACATTTCGTTTTAGATATGTTAATACGCATTTTGTTTTGATGACACCAATATGATATATTGTTCAGGTCGAATTGAAGTTTATTTTTAATGGAGTATATACATTTATCAGATGAATGAAATCTAGAATCTTCCGTGAAAAGATCTGTGTTAGGGTAGACTAAGTCATTGATAAATAGTAGAAAAAGAAGTGGCACTAATATAGATCCTTGAGGAACACCACTTAAGATATTACTTGGTTCGGATATGTATTTACCCGTGCAAACAACCTGGTGTATGTTAGTGAGATACGACGTTAACCAGGCACATTTTGTTTGGAGAAAACTTGTAGGCTGAAAGGTTTTTTTAATGAGCATCGAATGAAACAAACCAAATCGAATGTTTATTTTACTTTTAAATCAATGAAGATTGCGCCAGTATGTTCGCCTGATTCTACTGCTAGTATCCTTTGGTCAACACGTTTTGTCAATGCAGTTTGACATGAATGAGTCTTTCGAAAATCTGATTGCGATCTATGGAGGAGTTGGTACTTGTAAAAAGAAAAATCTGAAAATATGCTTGCTGACACGTTTTGCAATAAGTTTTGAAAGTACGGATAGAACGAATATGGGTCAATAGTTAGATGAGTCATTCTTTTCATTTAAATTGCGAGTACGTTTCCTAGTTTCAATGACTTTGGGAATTTACAGGAAGTGATACTGTCCTTAGTACTTCTTTTAACGACTCTGAGATTGATAAGCCGATATTTTCAGAGTTTTGGGGTGAATTCCGTCTAGACCAGTATAACTAGTGTCATCAACTAAAATTTCACATGGAGCTAGAGGTACGGGTTTTGTTGAAGTTAGCTTTCATTAGTGTACCATTTTTGGTTAGTTTAATCGTTTAATTCTTTTTATGCGTATGTGGGCGTTTTTATTTAGGATAGCAAGAAAACAGTGGTTCCAGATAGAGAAGTCATAATTTGGCTCAAAGTTAAGGCAATTTGTTGAGGTAATCTTTCGTGATAGTTCAGTGAGAAATTCATTTTCAGCAAAGTTTTTGAAACATCTGTATTGTATGCAGGAGTGTAAGTTGTTTTTCAATGCGCTCTGTTGCTTACGAGTTGCACATATAGGATAGTGATCACTAATAAAGAAACATGGAACGTTTATCTCGTAGAAATTGGTACGATGGGTATAGTGATCACTCATAGGGAAACATGGTACGTTCATCTCGTAGAGATTGGTAGGATGGGTATAGTGGTCGCTAACAGGAAAACATGGGACGTTTATCTCTTAGAGATTGGTAGGATGGGTATAGTGACCACTTATAGGGAAACATGGTACGTTTATCTCGTAGAGATTGGTAGGATGGGTATAGTGGTCACTAACAGGGAAACATGGGACGTTTATCTTTTAGAGATTGGTAGAATGGGTATAGTGACCACTTATAGGGAAACATGGTACGTTTATCTCTTAGATATTGGTAGGATGGGTATAGTAATCACTCATACGGAAACATGGTACGTTTATCTCGTAGAGATTGGTAGGATGGGTATAGAGGTCACTCATAGGGAAACATGGTACGTTTATCTAGTAGAGATTGATAGGATGGGTATAGTGATCACTCATAGGGAAACATGGTAGGTTTATCTAGTAGAGATTGGTAGGATGGGTATAGTGATCACTCATAGGGAAACATGGTAGGTTTATCTAGTAGAGATTGGTAGGATGGGTATAGTGATCACACATAGGGAAACATGGTATGTTTATCTAGTAGAGATTGGTAGGATGGGTATAGTAATCACTCATAGGGAAACATGGTACATTTATCTCGTAGAGATTGGTAGGATGGGTATAGTGATCACTCATAGGGAAACATGTTTATCTCGTAGAGATTGGTAGGATGGGTATAGTGATCACTCATAGGGAAACATGTTTATCTCGTAGAGATTGGTAGGATGGGTAGTGTAGATGCGGTCAGAGTAGAAGTACAGACTGTTACTCTTGTTGGAGCATTTATTACTTGTTTGGAGTTGTATCATATGTAGCCATTTAGCATTAGTATCAGAGAGGAAGTCAATATTATAGTCTCCCATTGTTGGAAGATAAAACAGTCTCTAACTCATTTTCAAATTGGTCAGTCAATGAGGAGAGGGAGTTTGGGGGTCGGTATGCCGAGCGTTCATCCGATTGCGATAAAACTTTGGTGAGTTGTTCTGCACACGCCCGCAAAGGTTTCTGAATTAGTACAACCATTTAAATTGTACAATTAACAAATGTGTGTATTTCGTACAGTTTTGCGACATTTACCGTGTGTTCGTTGTGAACTGTAGACGCCTTAGATATGTCACGTGATCGAACAGTAGGCGCCTTAAATACGTCACGTGATCGAACACGGTCAGTAGCGATACCTAATTTCGCGTGTCTTTGGTGTGAACTGAAGGCGCCTTAAATACGTAATGTTTACTTAGTTACGTTTGGTTCGCGCCTTGGTTACGTCAAACAATCGCGGTGTGAATTTGTAATAGTTGAAACAGACGAGCAACGGGAAGCAAGATTGGAAACCGTTCGAGTTCGCACTGCTCAAGCCCGATCACTTTCACAAACACTTTCTTTCTTTCAGTGGCATTGCAACGCATGCCAGGATTAAAACACAAACACTTTCTTTCTTTCAGTGGCATTGCAACGCATGCCGGGTACTTGCTAGTATATATATATATATATATATATATATATATATATATATATATATATATATATATATATATATATATATATATATATATATATATATATATATATATGTATGTATATATATGTATGTATATATATATATATATATGTATGTATAGATATATATATATATGTATGTATATATATATATATATATATATATATATATATATATATATATATATATATATATATATATATATATATATATACTAGTAATTGGGTAAACTTAACTCGATCCATATTGATTTGATAGTAGAAATTTAAAAATATGTTCTTCTCTTGTATGTTAAGTTTTTTAAGCTTGCATGATTATCCATCCACCTATGCTTTGTGGTCTATCTCGTCTTTCCAAAGAAAAACTGCTACACTACAATCTAGAAACGTTTCGCATAGTCCAGTTACTGCAAGGTTATGTTCATCTTGTATCTGAAGTCTTAATTAATCGATCTTAGGTAAGATGTATGCTAGAATTGAAATTAATAAGTTGCAAACCTTTATTTTTCAGACCAAAGGCTATACAGTTTACATCTTTCGCAATCGAATTAGTAATAAATACAGATTTATTAGTTATTTTCGAGTCTGAGGAAGAGACCTCATAACCTTGGCATGTATAATTAGAATTAGTACTTTGGACAGAGGGACAGTCGAAACAATTATCTCCAAAAACATTGTACTTATTGTTGACTGAGGTATATGTATTATAATCATTGTACCTAGACGGACATACATAATGGTTGTAATTATAGATAGGTACGCCGCGTCTGTCGTGTGCGTGTTCGTATGATCGAAATGGTCGCTTTTCCAAGGCCTTGTATTACGTTCGAGTCTGCCTCGAAAACCATTCCATGTACTCTGTGTAGTATGTTGATGTTTATCTTCCCACCCATTACCGGCTCGCCTTGAAAGTCTGAGACTTTTCTGTTGCCGATGTTGGTATTGCGCAGTTTGAGTGTGCTTACACTTCAGGTAGCAATATTTACTTCAGATTAGTAAAGAAGAAATGGTACAAGAATACACCAAATAAGATGAAATAAAAAATTGGTCGTATTCTTTTCCCAGCAATAATTGGATTAACCATTATATTTTTTTTAAAAAATTCAACACTCTTTTAAAAAACAATGGAACTAAAATAAGAGAAATTTGGAATATGTATTACTAAATAGAATTTCGAATTCTAGAAGCTCACCAAAATCATAGTTTCAATGTTTCATGTCTCCATAAAGCCCATAATAGGATTCTTGATAACAATTATTTCTAGCCACCCCCACCCCACCCTTTTTTAAAAAATTGTTGATAAGAACACATATATTTTGCTTCAAAATCTTTTCTTTTTTAAAACAGAGATACCTCAACCTAAGAATGAAACTAATGATATTTACGAGCTATGGGCGCCTGCTTAAATCGAAAAGGCTTTCAAAACTAAAATTATTGATATATGAAAGATGTTCGCTGTATGTTTTCCAATTTTATATTGTTTAGCTCGGATTCTTAACGTTCTTGTCAATCTTAAACAGTGTTTCCCTTTACCCTCATTTGTATTTCAGATACCTCCACATTTTTAATTTGATCTCCAGTTATGCTACCACATTTTGCTCTTTGTACGCAGTTTAACCTACGGTTTTTAAACCAAGGAGATTTTTTTTATTCTCAGTCTTGCACCTCTACAAGATACACTGAGCTTCTTTTTTGGATTTGAAATTAGATGGACAGGTACGATTCTCATTGAAACGTTCTATCTATTATACGAAAATTCAAAGTGTTATTTAAATTCATGTCACATTATTTGAGACTAGTATATATATATATATATATATATATATATATATATATATATATATATATATATATGGAAATGTTTGCTTCCTGTTATTCCTAATGTATGCACCTATTTTAAGTATATATATATATATATATATATATATATATATATATATATATATATATATATATATATATATATATATATATATATATATATATATATATATATATATATATATATATTTCAATTAATATATTTAAAAATGGACGCGGTGAAAACGAAGCTCCTGTCACTTACCACGAACCAGTAGATAGGCTGACGTAGAGGCTCTCCCTTCTGAGTTGTCGGCCTGACACTGATAGGCGCCCTGGTCTTTGTATGTTACATTGTCGATGATGAGGGTAACGTACCCCTCCCTTGTGTAATCAAACTTGTATCTTTTGTCGGTGGTAATGTTGACCCCATCCTTGTACCATCGGACTGAGGGTCGGGGGAATCCGATCACCTTGCATTCAAACTGTTTACAGCCTCCAACTACACCCTTGGTTTGCTCTGGCATAACTGCGCCCTTCTCACCAGATCAGCAGTCAGCCTTCAAAAACATATATATTAGCAACTTTTTGTACTTTTTTAAAAAATTTTGTTTAGTTTCTGTGATAACTGTTTCTATTTTTCTCATTATGTATGCCCACTCTATAAATGATTTACATTTGTAATTACTCTTTAGGGGCCCCGAGTGGCCGAGTGGTCTAAAGCGCTCTCCGTTGCGGATCACTGCCATCTCACCTCTGTCTGCGTGGGTTCGAGTCTAAGATTCGGCTAATGTAGTTATGCGAGAAAGCTTGCCAGTATCTTCTCGTGGTCGTGGGGCCGTGGTTCTTTCATGGGGTTTTCCGGGTTCTTCCTTGACTGAACATCTGCTACGCTCCATTTTCACCAAGTTTTATCCTAGGCTTGCTAGGGATCTCGATACCCTTAGGTAAAATTTACATGCTGATTAAACAATAGCGAAAGCGGGATGGGCATTGGGGGGTGGTAATTTAATGTTGTTTTTATTGTTCATTTCCCTGTTTCTCATTTGGTCAATTAGTCTGTAGTCTGTCAGTTTTCAGAGAGAGAGAGAGAGAGAGAGAGAGAGAGAGAGAGAGAGAGAGAGAGAGAGAGAGAGACAAACAGACAGAAAGATAAATATGTATAATATGCAACTACAAACTGTAAAATCAAAGAGCACTGTAGCATATGGTAAATACACTTAAGAGATATGGATCAATTCAAGTAAAACTAACACTGACACGCAGACGGAGAGAAAAAGAAAGATGAGGGGAAACCTTTAGACACTTTAAAATTTATCAAATAATTTGTTTCAGTATTGTATTATTGGTCAAAAAACAGTAAGAAAAAATAAAGTATCAAACATATTACAAGATGTGTATACCAAGGAATTTACAGTTTGGCTTATTGAGACTCTATTATTTTTTAACGCATAACACTGTCGAATGAACAGAGTACCGGTATATATATATATATATATATATATATATATATATATATATATATATATATATATATATATATATATATATATATATATATATATATATATATATATATATATATATATATATATATATATATATATTTATTTATTTATTTTATGCTCAACAGTGAATTACTTGATTTTCTAGTTAAAATAATATTGATATTTCACTGGGGTGAAAAAATAACAGTGAAAAAATAACAGTGAAAAAATAACAATATTTTTTCACTACAGGAACTACATTTTTGGGTCAATATATTTGCTTGAAACGAGTGAATAAACGAGTGAAAGAGCAGATTTGAGGTAGCCAACGTATGTGAGCATAAAATAAAAAGAATATTTGCTTGAAACGAGTGAATAACGGATACATTTCATCTCTTGGATAAAAAACTCTAGTATTTTCACTCGTGGCTTCGCCACTCGTGAAAATACTGAGTTTTTCATCCACTCGATGAAATATATCCGTTATTCACTCGTTTCAAGCAAATATCCCCTCTCTCTCTCTCTCTCTCTCTCTCTCTATATATATATATATATATATATATATATATATATATATGGAGCCGAGTTCACTTGTTACTTGATCACAATTAAATTCAAACGTTTTCGTCCAGCTAATTTTGTTTCTTTCTCTCTTACTCAATACATTTCCAAATATTCTTGTCCCTTTTGGTGTCTTATGGGCTCGTATCATTGCTTTCAATTTAAATATTAGTCATACATGTAGTATAAAATAAATTTCATGTATTACTAATAGTTAAATTGTAAGCAACGATACAAGCCCCTGTGTGTGTGTGTGTGTGTGTGTGTGTGTGTGAGAGAGAGAGAGACAGACAGACAGACAGACAGACAGACAGAGACAGAGTTGGTTGAAACTGTTTAACATGTTTAATTGATTTAGAAAAGTGGGATTTCTTTCTGGTTAATCTTTTTTGGACACAGGTATATACGTGGAAATTCATTACTGATATATCTAGAATGTACAGAAGCAATAGTCAGTGACGTTTTCCATATTGATTTTAGTCCCTAATCACGACAGAAATGATTGCTTATTATATGTGTAAAATGACCTTCAGATAGCGATTGTGTAAAGAGTTAATGATTGGATCATTTGCAGTTTAAATAATGCCATATGACAAAGAATTCACTAGTGAATTAAAATAGGAGAAAATTGGAATATGTTTTACTGGATGCTATTTCGAATTCTAGAATCGCACCAAAATCATTAAGATCCATGTTTCATGTCTCCATAAAGACCAAAATCTCTTTCATTGAAATAATAATAGGATTCTTGATAACAGTTATTTCTACCACCCACCCACCCCCAATTTTCCATCGTTGATAAGAACATATACATTTTGCTTCAAAATATGAAAAGAAAATAAACCTAGATACCTCAACCTAAGAATGAAACTAATGATATTTACGAGCTATAGTCGCCTGCTTAAATCGAAAAGGCTTTCAAAACTAAAATTATTGACATATGAAAGAAGTTCGCTGTTTGTTTTCCTATTTTAAATTGTTTAGCTCGGATTCTTAACGTTCTTGGGCAAATTAAGTGTTTCCCTTTACCCTCTTTTTTGTACTGCACATTAAACACATAATCCCAGGATTACTTCAGATCTAATATGTATTCTTAGTTTTTATATTGAAGACACTAGCATACTGCCCATAAATACGGATTTCCTTATACTGAAGATGCTTGCATATTGCCCTTAAATAAGGACTGTGTTATCCTGAAGACGCTTGCATATTGCACATAAACAAGGATTGTGTTATACTGAAGACGCATGCATATTGCCCATAATGAAGGATTGTGTTATACTGAAAACGCTTGCATATTGCATTTTGTAATACTGAAGACGGTTGCATACTGCCCCAAAATACGGATTTTGTTATACTGAAGACGGTTTCATATTGCCCACAAATACGGATTATATAATACTGAAGACGCTTGAATATTGTCCATAAATACGGTTTTCGTTCTGCACACGAAATAGGGTCTGGCTTATGCAATTTTTCTTGACTAACACGTACGCATGAATTATTTAGTGTTACATGCCGTGTAGGTGAGCTGCGGTATCTTGGCTGTTAACGTCTGTCTGGGTCTACTGTCTGGGTTTGTCAACATAAAGGCACTTAACTCTCATTTGCATGTCTGAAATAGCGAACTTATCTAATGTGTGGAAAGTGCAGCCCCCCCCCCCCACTTAATCTTTTGAACCAACACGTTGAACTAACGAACCATTCTTGAATCCCGTGCACGAATAAGCATTTAATATCTGATAGTTGATACCACATTAAGTATCGTATTGTAATAAAGGTTTACCAAAAGGAAGTGCGATGTATACATAAAATGTTATTTTCAGTGAAACCCCCAATTGTAACATGGCAATTATGTGAAAAGACATTGCAATCAACAGATTCTTTACCGCGACAAATTATGACCAAGATGGTCTCGTAATGACTGTAATATCCTTTTCTTAGTTCGCTTATTACGGCCTTTAATGTTAGCCGTAAATTGTATTTTCACCGATTTTGATAATTCAACAAAACATTCCTTTCAAAACTTACTAACCCTTCGGATCAATGAACGTTCGGACTCTTACCGACTATATTCTTCGAAATGAAGGACATTTGGAACAGCAACTTTGCTCTAAAAAGACCGGAAAACGAGTTCTTGTACAAAACTTGTTTGTTCTTTGCAACCTTCGAACCAATTAATGTTCGGATCATTGAACAGTTGCTGAATTGTACCTGTACATCAAGGTATGCAAATTTGCCTTCAAAGCACAATATCAGTAATTATACACGTGAAAGGAGCAAAGAACTATATGACGTCATTGTTTACCGTGAATGAATTTATTATCATGGCAAACATGCCAAGCATATTGCATGTCACAATCCTCATCTCTTGTTTCAAGGCAGTAAAATACACGTGGTATATGCTAATAAAATTTTAAACTGCACATGTAATCAACAGAACAAACAGCGTAGACCCTGATCTACCGGATGTGACGTTAGATAAAGATCTGTGTTCTTTGTAAAAGAATACAGACTGTATCCTAAAAACTACACCTGCACCTCGACACTAACATGTAAAAAAATTAAACAATTGAGAACTGTTGCACTGGAGGAATATTTGCCATAATCATATGACTTCACGGTAAATAAAAAATAAAAAATTAAGAAAGAAGAAAAGATATGTGCTTGTTTTTTTTAAAATGGCAGATCTTAGACAAAACGATTAAATCAGAGCTGCGGTTATTAATAGTTATAAGTATCTGATTGATTTTTTTTTGTGCCCAATCGTTGGTTTCAATCCCTGAAAAAAAATTCCCTACCCTTGCAGGTGTTGCTAAGAAAAAAGAAATGGCTTGCTATATTTTGAAGGAGTAGTACACCGTATAAAACAATGCGGACGTAAGTAGCCTACCTAATAAAGAGTACGCCGTATACATTTTGATATCTCAATATTTTTTACTGGTTCATGTTTTTTGTTCTTTCTTGATTTTGCATTTTTTTAAAAAAAGAAGTTTAATACCAGTCATTTCCAAAATATCGTGTAAACAATTGCACATAAATAATCGCAAATTGGCCGATTTGTAAATCGAATTTCTGCGTCTCTCATTATCTGCATAACTGTATTCCCTTTTGGCTTAAAACAACTGATCTCTTACGTCATCAAGTTCTATCGCTATCATTTTAATTGTGTGAGATGTATTTACCACCAAAATTGTCTTGTTTATTAGATTTTTTCTAATTTAACTGGGTGAAAGGAGCGAATAACCATAGAATTCGAAAATACTACTATCCAATCTACATAAATAAAATCACTGCAGATCGCTAATACCAACCTTTGTGTGACATTCAATGTACCATCTATAAATTAAAAGGTTTATACAAATATAAATGTATATATAGTTCCAGTTTAAATTCATACCACGTTTTTAAATAGTATTGAACGCTCCAGACTAATTTTTAAGTGATATAGCATGTAACTGGGATATCACAGAGACTAGCACTTTTTAATTCATGATTTCTCATATGCTTTCAGCAGATATCCCATTGACAAAGATATCTATTAAACATTTGTCTTATTAAACCTCCAATTTACTAATTTACTTTGCTTCCAATGTGCTAATAGGAAATGGAATGGGGGGGGGGGGGGGGGGTAGTAAAACAAATTCCAGACTTTATCAATGGAATAATGAACGATATTTCGTTTGTCGACTGTATTTATTTCTGGAACACGGTATATTTACGTAAAACATACTTTGGCAAATGAACAAGAATGTTCAGCAGCGTCCAACGCTATTAACTGGTTTCCACAGATAGTCTGCCCCCCCCCCCAAACAAAAAATACCCACACACATGCTTTTATAGACATTTTTTGATTTTGTATTTAACATGTTTATATTAGTCCTCATTTAAAGGAATACCTAGATCCAGTGGATCAAGGCCATTGGCACATTATCACGTTCGAGACTACAGGCACACCAACACATTCAAAGTTAAGTGGAATGCCACTGGAATTCATTTGGAACTTTTTACACATTTGACTTGTGATAAACGTTATAGGACTCTTTGAGATTTAATTCACAATACTGTAAGTTCTTTTATCATTTGTCACGTATTCATGGGAAATAAATTATTTGTCATACAAACATTGCTGGTTCTCGCTTTTTTTTTGTTACTTAGTTTATGACCATAGAGTCTATAACTATTTTTTTAAAAATAAAAAGTATTCTTATATCTTAGGTTTAGTAAAAGAACTTTTATCAATTTTGGTTTATGATTGATTAGTGTAATTTGTTTTTTTTTTTCGTATACAGCTTGGCCTTAGTTCAGATGTGCACCTATTAAGAAAAATGTATAGTTCAGCTTGGTCTTTTTCACTTCTTGGACATCAGCTATGAATTGTAAATAAAGAAGGGAGCCGATAACTTCTTGCTACTCTTTTATATATGTTATATTTCATTTATTTAGAACTTTCAAAAGATGGTATTTTCTACTCTGGGAAAATTATTTTCTCTTGTTTTAATAACTGCTAACGATTTGAACATTATATTAATTCAGGCTGATTTTTCGAGCACATTGAAGCAGCCATTTTATATAGCCATGTGCTTAGATCAAGTGCAGTTTCCACCAGAAAAATATAGAAATTGTATCCGATGTACATGAAGTAAACATATAGGTATGCCGAAATTCTCCCATTTCAGCTTACACCTGTTACTCTCATAAGTTTATAACATCTGTGAGCGACCCCTAAATCGGGGTCAGGTGATTTCTAAATAATTTATACAGTCTTTGTAAACTGTATGCGCACTGTAGAATGGTGACAAAACAAGAGAAGATATGTCTTGAAATTTAAATCTGCATAAAATAACGATTTATGAATTACTTATTATTTAGCAAAATATACAACAATTTGTTTTCTCTTAAAAAAGCTATATCTTCCATCTTGTGTTTACAATAATCTTTGTAGATAGAGATAGGCGATTTTCTCGCCGTGCACTTGTTAATGCCATGTTTACTAGATAGATAAGCTGTTTGATACACCACCAATAATCGCGCTGAACAACTTGCCTGGTTCCCGTGTCAGATTTAGACAATCTGGTAACCTCCCATCTGTGCTTATGATACTATTACAAGTTGGTGCCAGTCTGATGCATGCGTTGAACACTCCCGGGATAGAAAGTAAAATACCAAAACTTCTAAATCCAGGAGAGTTTCAAGTGTGTGTGTGTGTGTGTGTGTGCGTGTGTGTGTGTGTTTGTGTTTAAGTATACGAACTTTATCATTTAGCGGACTACCACGTTGCCGTTTTCTTTCAGACAAGGCCATTTAAAATATAACTAAGTCAAAAGCGTATAACATTTGCATGTTAAAATCTTGTACTTCGAATTAATCCGTCTACCAAGTTAGGTTAATTCGCGCCGAAGAAGAATGTTCACAGGTAGATTAAGCGGAGGTAAGAAAATCGTTGTCTGCATAGGAATTTGCACCATTGTGCACCAAAATTGAAATAGACACTTGATGTACACCAAACTTTAGAGTCAGCTGACCGGTTGTCTGTGCTAAGTCATTTTCGATCTATGTATAAGTTTTCATCATGTTACGTTGAACACAGTAAAAATGGGTTGCATACAAATGTACCAACGTCTGGAAAATGTGTGTAGACAATCGCCAGTATTTGTACGTTATTATCTTGTCATGTTAAACCAAAGGCCCCGCACTATTACTTTCTGGGCGGGGTGTGGGTGTGGGGAGGAAACAGTAGTGGTCAGTTATTGAATTTTACGGACATAGGCCAAAACATGTACCTCTCCCTCCCCTCCCTCTCCTCCGCCACTCTCACTGGCGCCCATGTGTTTAATATAGTAATAAATGCGTAGTATATATCCTAACAAAATTTGGATAGATAAGCGCCATTAACAGCATAAAGAAGATAAACAGATAATATTCATTGATAGACCATCTTATAGACAATTTGCGTAGGTGGTGAATCATATAGGTATAGTTTCTTCCAACTGCCTTATCATATTAGAGAAAGGTTTAATTGAAAATAGTGGTATATTAATAATTAATTATTAATATTAATAATGGTATATTTTGTTGAGGTTTTTGTGTAAAAACACTTCCTTCCGGCAAAGGTGAGTTATATCACAAGTTTACAAAAAAATCGTCTCCAAATAAACATAGACTGCGCATTTGTGTATTGCATTACAGGCTTCTTTTGTTTGATCAAGCAAGAAATTAAAATGCATTTTCAGTACAAATTTACAGTATGGGTTCATAAATGAGTTCCCACTGCAATAAATCTCTTAGGCTTCCGTAATAACCTATACAATCATGTGACTACACCCCTCCAACAACAAAATTCCCCCAAAACTATTTTGTTTGCATGAATTGTCAGATTTTTCAGTTTCGTTTGAAAGAGCCGAGTAATGTGAATGTGAACAGTTCAAATTAGATACAGCATATAAACCAAATACGTAGTTATGACTAATCGCACACAGCATATACACCAAATAAGTAGTTATGACTAATAGCACACAGCATATACACCAAATACGTAGTTATGACTAATCGCACACAGCATATACACCAAATACGTAGTTATGATTAATTGCACACAACATATACACCAAATAAGTAGTTATGACTAATAGCACACAGCATATGCACCGAATAAGAAGTTATGACAAATCGCACACAGCATATACACCAAATACGTAGTTATGACTAATCGCACACAACATATACACCAAATAAGAAGTTATGACAAATCGCACACAGCATATACACCAAATAAGCAGTTATGACTAATCTCACACAGCATATACACCAAATAAGTAGTTATGACTAATCGCACACAGCATATACACCAAATAAGCAGTTATGACTAATCGCACACAGCATATAAACCAAATAAGTAGATATGATTAATCGCACACAGCATATACACCAAATAAGTAGTTATGACTAATCGCACACAACATATACACCAAATAAGAAGTTATGACAAATCGCACACAGCATATACACCAAATAAGAAGTTATGACAAATCGCACGCAGAATATACACCAAATACGTAGGTAGGTATGACAAATCAAACACAGCATATACACCAAATAAGTAGTTATGACTAATCGCACACAGCATATATACCAAATAAGTAGTTATGACAAATCGCACACAGCATATAAACCAAATAAGCAGTTATGACTAATCGCACACAGCATATAAACCAAATAAGAAGTTATGACAAATCGCACACAGCATATACACCAAATACGTAGTTATGACAAATCGCACGCAGAATATACACCAAATACGTAGGTAGGTATGACAAATCGCACATAGTATATACACCAAGTAGGTAAGTATGACAAATCGCACACAGCATATACACCAGATACGTAGTTATGACAAATCGCACACAGCATATACACCAAATACGTAGTTATGACATCGCACACAGCATATACACCAAATAAGTAGTTATGACAAATCGCACACAGCATATACACCAAATACGTAGGTAAAGAAACCGTGAGTTAACAAAACCGTGGTAAGACAAATCGCACACTTTTAAATAATAATTGAGGCACGTGGTGATTCGACTGTAAAACCCACATATTTTGCCTCTTCTTTGAATAGCAAACTCCACAGCCAAATTTATTCATTTTTTTGCTGTGCATTTTCCAGCCAGTTCCAGTAACGTACTTTTTGTATTGTAGTGAAATGAGTCTATTGTATTATTTGGAACAGGGAACTAATTTTAAGTCCAAATACCGTACCCAACTTAATACCTACTACGCTTCTTTCCTTTTTGATTGTTTGCATTTAGCTCCAACGGATGTTTCCAGCTTTTAGAATATGGGCCGTGAATCACCCAAGATATATTTTGTATCCGCACTTGTGTTCGATCCTTGGTCTTGATACCCGTGTGTGCGATTATTCAGCCATCCAATGTCACTGGATCCCCACCATTTTTTGTGGTTTCTACGTTAAAGATCGCTGCATGTCACTAACAGCGTCGTTTAACATACACGATATAGGTATGAAGGAATTGTAGTTCAATTGATGCTAAAGCAATCGTGTTGGTGGTGATGATTTAATAAAATTATTTGCCATTGATTTAAAAAATAGTTTATCAATCACTTTAAGAAATTAATATAAAGTCTGAGTTATATCTACTCTATTTGGAAAAAGGGTCCTATGCTAGGAATTCTGGAAAGGTAATATATACTTTTGTAAGACTATCTCTTCAGAGAGAAGAATAAAAACAAATGTTAAACACAAATAAAGATGCGAAAATATTTAAGAATCAAAAATAAAATTTACGAATGCAGAAAACTGGAGCATGGATAATAAATCGCCATCTACTACTATTTTACAGGTAAACAAATGAGAATGTCGTACATGCTAATTAATAATGAAGTCAACGTGACGTAGAGCGTGGAAGTAAAAGGAGAATACAGAAAGAAATAGCTGTAGTTCGATGCTTGGTACTATGGAATAATAATAATAATAATAATAATAATAATAATAATAATAATAATAATAATAATATTAATAATAACCCTAATAATAACCCTAATAATAATAATAATAATAATAATAATAATAATAATAATAATAATTAAAGCAACAACAACACTAATAATAATGACTGTATGATGAGGGGAAACATTTAGCGCGCATGTGTGTGTGTGTGTGTGTGTGTGTGTGTGTGTGTGTGTGTGTGTGATTTGTATTTTTTACGTAGCTTTAACAAATGTTCAGATATATCGCTATGATGTATGTAGTGTGGCAGTTGATAGTGATGTCTACCACTGGAACATCATACTGCAGACATGTTGCTTGATGTCCCACCCAGTCATATTATCCTAACCTCTTAATGCTGAACGCCTAGCCCTGCCCGTTTGAGATTCTGTTTATAACATAGTTGTTTTGGTTTATAACTGGAAATTGTTTAGAGAGAAAGAAGGAATGATTTTGCTGATTCAGACTGACGATGCACCTTTAAATTTTTTAAAGCACGTAGTTTCAGACACATTTCATTCCATTAACATTTAAAACAAGATTTTCTTTACAAATTATAAATGAAAGAGCATGTGTTATTCCGAATAAATAAAATAGAACATTTTATACAGACATTTTTTTTAAAAACACATGATGTCTAATGCGTGCGATGTCACATAGTGTAATACCAGTTACGGTAGACAATCCATGTTAAAACAAAAGTGGGTCAGCTTACGAACCAGTCCATTGTTTGGATATTACTGTGTAAATATACAGAAATTCCCGATCTGCTGAATGTGTGTGTGACCTGATATTTGTATTATTTGATTTAGAACACCAGACTACAGAAGATATAAGCAAATTGTAGTATTTGGCCAGAATTCTAACGCACAAGAAACAACCCCTCGTTTGGGGCTATGTTACCGCGTAAACGTGATGTGGTTGGATAAAGTTCTGTCAGTTGGGAGCACAGTTTATGCCCACATTCTTATGTGAACATATGTGAATTTATTTACTTATATAATTTAGGATTCAAACAACGTTTATAAGGTGGATTCCACGTCACATGCATACTATCCTCCCATCCACCCACACTCGCAAGCCACTGACATATACCCTTAGTTTTATATTTGTTGTTGTTGTTGTTGTTGTTGTTGTAGTTATTGTTGTATTGTAGTTTTTCCCACCTTTTCGGAACATGAAATACTATACCCATGTTAGGTAAATGGGCCATGTTCAGACAGACGTGACCATTTTTTTAATTAAAAAAATTCCATTTCAAAACTGATTCGAAAAACGGATCCCAAATTATTGATTGTAATAGTAAAAACAAAAGGTTCCTGAAGAATGGGTTCAAACATTTCCCCACGATCACAACCATTCACTAAAGTATGCACTGCACAAATATTTCATGGGCTTATTTGGACCAATCAGAATCACATCAATACCAAAAATGTTAAACTGCATACACTATACATAATTCACCGACTATGTGATAATTTAAGATTCTGAAATCATAGCTGGGGGTTGGGGGGTTGGGCGGGGAGTGATCAGGTATTTCTTGTGATATAGACGTTAGTGTTATATTTTTGGATTTAAATGACAGCTGTTGCATGCTGTAAGAGATGGTTGTTCTACCTCTGCAGATTTTCAAACCATAGACCCAGTGTCGGATTACCCATTAAGCAGTCTAAGCATTTGCTTAGGGCACCAACCCAATAAAAGCACCAGCAAATTTTAAATGAAATGTTTTTTATTGAATGAATTATATATGACCATTTTGATTTGCATGTACGAATATTGTGACTGGATTAATGGTAACAGTGGTATTTTCCCACCCTGTTAGATTGTAATATTAGTTCCTTTTTAGAGTTGCACATTTTGCAGGAAGAGGACACTATGCTATTTTCAGTGCTCTGTGCCCTGGAAGGCCTTAATCCAGCACTGCACGGACCTTTCCGTTTTTATTTGATTCGCCACCAAATATTTGTGCGCCATTTGTACGAGCCAAGCCAATGATATTACTTCACTTGGATCCAAATTTTTAAAAACCTACATCTCTCTCTCTCTCTCTCTCTCTCTCTCTCTCTCTCCCTCTCTCTCTCTCGATCTCGAAGGGGGAAAAATTCCTTCACAAACCACAAACTTCAACATTTTTACGTTGGTCTCAAGTGTTGTCGGTTTCCATGGAGAAAGGGAAATAACTCCAGCAGACTGAGGAGATATTTCAACAAATGATATATATATATATATATATATATATATATATATATATATATATATATACAAAGAAGTGATGTCAGTCCTACTTACTTGAACGCATCTTTAATAGTTAGTAAACTGAAGCCAGAAGTAAAACTGATAGAGAGGCAATGAATTGCAGAAAGGATTGACTACCGTGCATCCTTTGCACTGCGCCAAGTTCATGAATACGCAAAACGCATATAATTCTTTACCATTTTGCACTTCATATAATCTCACCCACTGACAGAACACGAAAATTTTGTAAACTGAAGTCGACCAAACGTTTGTGTAATTTTATAAAGCTGTTTCGTATATAACGGAACATTTAGTACTGGAACAACCTTATTAGGAGTATGTATGTATGTATGTATGTATGTATGTATGTATGTATGTATGTATGTATGTATGTATGTATGTATGTATGTATGTATGTATGTATGTATGTATGTATGTTTTTGAGGGATATTTTATATGGTTTAACGCCAATTTTCAGCACAATATAGACTACACATGGCGGCCAGTATTAATGGTGGAGGAAGAACCCGGAAAACCCCGGAAAGAACTACCGACCCACGAGAAGCTACTGGCAAGCTTTCTCACATACCCACATTTGCCGAATCCGAGAGTCGAAACCACGCAGATATAGGTGAGATGGCAGTGATCCGTAATGGACAGCGCTTTAGACCACTCGGCCACTCGGGGTCCATATGTATGTATGTATGTATGTATGTATGTATGTATGTATGTATGTATGTATGCATGTATGTAGATATACATAATATATATATATATATATATATATATATATATATATATATATATATATATATATATATATATATATATATATATATATATATATATATATATATATATATATATATATATATATATATATATATATATATATATATATATATATATATATATATATATATATATATATATATATATATACATATATATAAAATATATATATATATACACATAATAGAAAATGTATATAGTTACAAATAACATTAGTCTTGGCACCACTATTAAGAATCAAATGACAAATTTTCATTGTAATGGTAATTATTTAAGACTCGCGTCTTAAAGGTGATATAGTTGTCAGTGTACCATTGGTATCAACCCAATGTGAACATATTTTGAATCACAGGTGGACAGAGTCGGCCATCCAAGAATTCAGTTTTAATGCGTGCTAGGCTTGTTTGATGGGCTGATTGATGGGTTGGTTGGTCAAGGAAATTATTTCGTATGTTTGCATCAGCAGAAAAATAAAACTATTCATTGAACTCAGACGTGTGATAAAATATGTAATAAAAAGTAGAACACAGTAATGAGACATTGAACATGACATGAAATAATGTACTTTACATTCAGCCTTTCGCTGCCCAAAGAGAACCAATAATCATTAAAAAAATATATATACTTAAATTAGTGATAATTGTAATTAAATATAAGAGGTATCACTAGATTATATCACCAGAGCAGAACTATCACCACCTTCTCAATAACATAGAATTATAAATACATTCAAAGTCTTTCTACGGACAATATCTCTACTGGATAGTGATATGAATGTTTAGTAAATATTTTCAAAAAATGTATAATTTGTATAAGTTATTTAAAAAGAATCGTCTTGACGTCGGTCCTTCACACCTGAAAGCTTTAAGACATTTGCAAAATAAGCGTAATTACGTAATGACGTGCACGGTCTGCGGTCTGTTTGGTTTATACCAGAAGTCCAAATAATATGGTATTAGTATTCCAAATGTTTCTTCCAAAACCTTAATTATAAGGACGTATAAGAAAAGTTTATCGTTTATGGACAGTCGTTCTTTATAAATAGGGAAGCTAACTTAAAGGTGGTCCGCTTTTGCAAAGTCAACGTCTGCTGAACATCTATCTCTTAGTGGCATGATTATAGATCACCTAGAAAAAGAAAAAAAAAACTGCGGTCTGATAGACTGACAGGGTTGACTAATTGTAATACCGAAATGGTCTTATCAACATGTTCTAGCGACGAGTGCCATCTGATCACCTGGAGAAGCAAAATTAAATCCACGCCAATACTATAAAACTAGAGGAAATTCGAGAGAGTTTGGGGTGTATTGTTAGAAAGTTTTTTAAGGTTATCGTTCTTTGCAACTAATGGATGTTTACAAAACCAGTGCCAGGCAAGTTGGCATGTGGTAACACGCCGGAAGATAATTTTTGTTAAAGCATCATTCCGGCTTCATTGTTAAATATGGCTGCTTACGGTTTAATACATTTCTCGACATCAAATTTATTCCAATAAACGAATTTGAAGAGTTTCTGGACATGCCGACGAAACGCAGTATTAAAACATGATTTATGAATACCGCAAATCATTTGAAAACCTCAGCTATTTCTGCAAGTCAAACATCTGCCTTAAATGTATGTCGGCGCTGTAATTTAAAGAAAAAAAATATCGTAACTTTTGTTCGTCGGAAATTTCTTCGTACAAAGCCGCCAATATATTCGGACTACCTTAGCTATTTCTACCTTTGGATTGACTGCAAGATTGCATGAAACATAGTTCAACCATTCTCAACTTCTCAGTCAAATTATTGTTACATAAATAACTGAAGTATTCAGAATGACAGCTGTAGACATCCATTTGAATTTAATTGGCGGTTTGATCTACAGGACTGAACTCGATGATGCGAATGTACTGCAAATATGAACTTGCTGAAACAACCTAATCGCAAATAAATTATTTAACTACTCGTTGATATGTCAATGTTTAGATAAAACATTTGTTAGCTTCATACCATTATCTGTCTCATCTTAGTGAGCTCTTTTTAGCCGAGACCACCCCAGCCGATAAAAACCTGTCTTGTTCATTTTTGGAGGATTACGTAGCTAGAACTTTGAAAAGTCGGCGCATGAATCAGAGCTTTCCTCATTACAAATTTAATCCTGTCTTGGAGAAGAAAACTTGGCGCATTGCCAGCATAGGGCCGACACTTGTATGACCTTAAGTACAAAGGACTCACGGTACTATTTCAGTTCCCTCAGTAATCCTATACAAACACCATGATATTAAAAATTCAAAAACATAAAAATTTCTGAGTGCTCATGAATGTCAGCTTCTGTGTAGAGGAAATTATATGAGTCGCGGCATTTTCTGAACTTCCATGTGTTTCAAACATTTGCTTTCAATTCCGCACCAAAGAGTCAGGTGGTAATTTTAGTAATGAGTATTCTAAACTGAAATTCGATCAATTAAAACAATATCTCTATATTTTTATCCACTTACAACTATGATACGCTCTCAAACGATTTTTTCCCCTTCTCTAAAAATAACTCACATTATTAACCAATCCTAGCCAGCCAAATATGCATTCTATTTTATGTTCACCCTTTTTCAGACTGGTTCCCATTTTTCCATATAATATGCACAGTGTATCCGGAAATAAAGGCTACAAGTATAATAAACATGAGAGTCCGCAACCTAGAAGTAAAGGCTACTGACCTTTCGTGGGAGATTGCAAACTTTTAATCCACGCAAAAGCAATGTGGTTTTATGTTGTTGTTTTGTTGTTGTTGTTGTTGTTGTTGTTTTATCCCATCTCCCCGCGTGAGGAGTAGACGATATAACGGATTCAATCAGCAAGTGCGTTTATTCCTGTTTAATCTTAATGGCATGTGCTGCCCAGCGGTTGTGCTTACTTGTTGATTGTCTTATGTTGATATATGTTTGATTCCATAGTGCATCAGATCACTGGCATATTTTTAAAAAAAAAAACGAGTTACAATGTCTGTTGGTCGATCTCAGTGACGGCTTTTTTTCAATATTTACAAGCACGGAGAAGTAATTGATAAAAAGTGGACCATTTTGCGGAAATGTACATTTATTTATTTTGTGGGAAATGATTATTATGCAAAATTAAACATGTTATCCCACTTGTCACATACACATACATTGAATCTTTCTCATAAATTTTGAAATCTGGACAAGTGTACGAAAATTGAGAGAGAGACATACAGACAGATAGAGAGACAGACAGAGACAGAGAGAGGAAATAGATTTTAAGCACTTTTATTATGTCCTGAGACTTTTATCATACGACTAGGGCAGATGCAAATACAGTTTAATGTGTGGATAAATAATTAATTTTCACTTAAGTCCAAGAAATTAGCAATTCGGCAGGAATTTGGACGGTGATGAAATGTTAAAGATAGATCTGCCATTATTATAAAAAGTCTGAAAATAAGTACCCCATTTTTCATTTCCACATGTTTAAAAATAGAAAGTTATATTCTGGACCACATGTGAATTCACGATAAAACGCTGAAAAATGAATGCCGTAAATGTCTTTAATCTCACACCAACTACACATTAATTGACAGGGAAATCATTAGGACTTAACGTTTTCACTATTAAGATTCCCACGAGATTTGCGAAAGAGTATTCTGAGCACTTCTGCTTCCGCCCAGCTTGGTGTTTTCAAGTTTGTTTGTTCTTTCGAGTAGATATATAATATTTCCTCAGGTTTTGTCGAGCAATGTGGCAGAACAGTTCTTCAAATGCAAAATACATTAAATGAAATGCCTGTATCTATTGTGTTTTAATTTACCTTTTTTTCTTTTAAACAATTTGTTTTGGTGTGCAAATATTGAGTACGTGAAACGGGCGGATGCAGATGGCAGATCACCGATCTCGTGGTAGGATAATGTCAAGGTTCAGCATTTTGTTTTCCTTGATTCAAGCTCTGGTCCAACATTTGTTTCTTTTATAATACATGCTGTGCTACAACGTTTCCATCAACGTGTATCGTTGCATATGGAGTCTGTTTGGTGAACAAATGGAGGAGTCGTAATATAGACATAGGTCCTTGGTATCGATTTAGAGAAAACAGAATAGTTGTGTAAATGGAGGAGATACAAGGTTTAAGCCCCTTACTGGCGGCACATTTGATGCACATATGATTTTCATATATTTAAGCTTAAAAAGTTGCGCTTAACTGTCTTATCTCTTGTCTTCAAGCTCTGATACATTTAAGCTCTACAACAAAGCCAAGAAGTTGGTGCCGTGGATTCGCTTTTGCCGAGAAACTAAATAAAACAGTACAAAGAGAATCAGTCCAGTATGGATCTATCCCTGATATGAAGGTTTTTCAATTTTTCAGTATTCCAGATTATATAGAGTCATTAATGTTACGATTAAGGTTCATTAGCATTGCTATGAAAAAGAATTCCTTTTTAAGGTCAATAACATGTGAATTAGTAACTTTATTTACATCCGGGGTCTCAAAAATGTGACCCGCAAGCCACATGCTGCTCGTGGAGTTATTTCCTGCGTCCCGCAAAGACACTAGGAATTTGTAACATAAGTAATAATGTAAAATTGCTTTCACAGCCAGCTAGTTTTTTTTGTTTAATCAAAATTCGAATGTTACATCGTTTACTTATTGTTTCGAACAGTTTAACTGGCTACCTTTCATATGAGACGCTATCGCCGTATGAAAAGGTTTCAGTGATGGCCTTGTGGCCGTCGTAGTTTATGTGAGTAGGAGATCCCTAATTTACTCAATATACTCAGTACTCAATAATTTACTCCAATGACTTCGACGTTGTAATTCAAATATATTTTAAACGTCAAAATCGGATATCCTTCGCCTATTTATAAGACAGTTGATTTTCTTGATGACGATTATATTATAATTTTCTGTAACTGTTTATTTATATTATTATAATAATGCCGTACAAGCGAAAACATCAATCTCTGATGACACGCTAGGATAACAGTCTGACAGATATGTCAATGTAGGGATATGTAGAGGAAAAACAAGGATGAGACAAGCCAAAGACAAATTTGGAGAAATATTGGGTCATTTAAAATAATTGTCAAAAAAAGATATTGTCCAGAATAGTTATTAATAAAGTCTGACTAGACGGAATTATTCGGATTCCAATGGGTGTGTTACAATTTTGGCGGTTAGAAAAAGTTAGTCCTAAATGGCTAAGCTAAACGGGGGTGGAGGGAGGGGGGAAGGGTATTCCCAGACGAATCCAAAGTTTAAGTAATCTCCCTCGTGAAATTATTCAGTCCAAAGTTTTTTTTTTGAAAGGGAAGTGGAGGGACTCCAATGAGGTTACTGAGTCGTTTCTCTCATTAAATAAATCGTCAAAATAAATAAAACAAAATTCAAAAAACCAGTGTAAACTGAAGTCCAGCAAGAAGAATTAAAACACAACCACTTATGTTTTTTTATAACTCTTTATCGAATGCTATTCAACCTCCTTTGTGCCTTATGACACTTTATCGAATGCTATTCAACCTCCTTTGTGCCTTATGACACTTTATCGAATGCTATTCAACCTCCTTTGTGCCTTATGACACTTTATCGAATGCTATTCAACCTCCTTTGTGCCTTATGACACTTTATCGAATGCTATTCAACCTTCTTTGTGCCTTATGACACTTTATCGAATGCTATTCAACCTCCTTTGTGCATAATGACACTTTATATAAAAAAAAACATGAATACGCTAATATGTATGGCATTGTAAATCTTTATCCAGCTATCAATATGATTTTTAAATTAACACTCGGGTCCCAACCACACATGTTTTCTTTCTTTTTGTGTACAATTAGATAATCTTTGATTTATTTAAATATACTAGAACTGATCAAATGTACCATTAGGCTTGTATATGATTTATCTTTTTTTTATGTTGGTATAAAAGTATTCATTGTTAAAATATCCCTATAATAGGGGAGACAGTTTTCAAACAGATAACAGCTCTGTGCTGAATCCACATTATAAATTACAATGTTATAAATGATGCATGGAAATATTTCCTGGAATAAATATTGTTAAAAATAAACAAATCAAAAGACAAAAAAAGTATATAAAAACTACTTACAAATGCACAGATTACTAGCACTCGATGCGTCATTCTGACAGGAATTTCTGTTCAATTTTTCGCAAAACGATTGTGCACTATTTTGTATTGTCCATGGTCTATCTCGCTGGCCTAAGTAAATAGTGTACCGTGTTATAGCAAAATCATTTTATATCTAGTTTTAGAACTGTTGTTATTGATCTAGTAGAACGAACCAGGCATCTGCCGGGTTGAAAGTCAATGTATTTATTAGAAACATGATCCTTAAGGTTGTGTTTTATTAAAAAAAAAATTATTTCATTCATATTAAACCCTTTATTGCGGATTTGTTTTAATTAGAGTCATAACTTTTCATTAGTGTTTTCTATATACTCTAAGTGTCAGATGGTCTTATATGGACAGCTGTTTCATTTTTTATTACCTTTTATATATTTTGAAAGTCAACAAATAGGATCTGTACAAAATAGCACCATATTATTTAAATTCAGAAGTACTCCGTTGGGCTAGATACGCCGTCCTGTACATTTACGGGTTAGGGAATTGAATAAGCCCGATGCATCCTCCATTTGATGTGTACGGGCTAGGAAATTGAATAAACCCGGCGCGTCCTCCATTTGATGTGTACGGCCTAGTGAATTGAATAAGCCAGGTGCGTCCTCCCTTTTAATGTGTACGGGCACGGGAATGTAGAAATGTCCAATACTCCCACTGTATTTCTGCGGGTTACGAGATATAGAACGCCTGGTACACCCTAAGGTATGGCTACAGACCAGGAAATATAGCCTTATACTAAGGACAATACAAATATTACACAGTCGTTTTGAGAAAAATTAAATCGAAATTCCTGTTAGAATGACGCATCGAGTGCTAGTAATATGTGCATTTGTAAGTAGTTTTTATATACTTTTTTTGTCTGTTGATTTGTTTTTTTAACAATATTTATTCAAGAAAATATTTTCATACATCATTTATTACAACCTTTCTCGGCTAAGGGCCAGATTCCATTTTTTTAAAGATCACTCGATGGCCGCAAACACTAATTTCTTTAATACAATTATTATTCGCGGGCCAGATTTCTGTGTTGTTTTAATTTGCCCTCAGGGCTGGATTAGAACACGGTCGCCGGCGATCCGGCCTGCTGGTCGGGTTTGTGCACCCTTGCCCTATTGTATGTGTGTAAGCTAGGGATATTTAATAAGCTAGGCACACGATTCTGTACGCCCTTATGTACGTCTTAAGATGCAAGCAATGTGGGTAAGAGACGTGGTGGACAGAAGGTGCATGTTTGAATCCTGTTGTTTGATCAGCTACCGTAACGTGTCCTCTAATTGCCCCGGCACTATGGAACATCCGCTTGTTATTATGCCTTTTAAAATATTGATTATTTGTGTTGTGCATGCGTACATTGCTATCTAGGATCAACAGGTGTTTTCATAGACAAGCGACGGAATCAACATATGTCGCCGCCGTAAACTACTTGCGGCTACGGACATCATAATCACGATATGCACGGGTATTTTACCCTGAATATTATTCACTGTCCAATGAATTTAAGCAAGATTAAGGTATAACCGAGACTGGTCACTTTGGATCTGTGGAGGAGAGTACACGTGGTATTTCTATAATTCGTAGGGGTGAGTGTCGAATTTATAGTTTATTTGATATGCGAAGTTTATTGAGTTTGTATTGTCATATCGTGTAATGATTCATTTATTACAATGCAGATTTGAAACGTTGTAAACTGTGAATTTCAAGTTGTTTTTAAGAGTTTAATGTATTAGTATTTTCCAGAACTCATTATTATTACCAGTTTGGTTTTATTGTAGCTTACGAGGTTAAGGAGACTAACAGTTTAACTAGTCTAACGGATGTAACGAGACTGACGAGTTTAGCTAACGAATAGATCTATCTATGTTAGTATGTATGTACGTATGTCTGTACATGTGGTGGAGCCACAACTGTATACGTAGCTAATACAAGGGTGCTGTATGCTGTCTGTACGTGTATACGTATGACTGACTGTACATGTAGTGGATCCATGACGGGTGCGAGCGGCCGATACAAGAGAGTGGGTCAACCCGAGGGACGTGGTGAACCTATGCGATTTATCGGTGTGCGTACAAGGGTCAAGAAGCATATGGTCATTCCAATTGTTGTTTAAAATGGTATATTTGTATTTACATGATATTATTTCGAATCTTAGTTGAATTCCTAGAGATTTATGAATCTTACTGACAGTGCAGAAGATTTGAAACGTATTTGAAAACTTGAGATTGTTTGAATCCCAAGCCTAGTCGATACGTGAAATTATGTGAATATCGTAGTGTGTACTATTATTTGAAAATGAGGTTTCTTGAAGCTGTATATCAGATAGATATAATATTATTGGTTTATTTTCAATGTGTGAATGTTAGTATAGAGCGATTGGATCAATTGTATGTTGAGAGCGTGTGAGAATCATTGTATTTTTACATCATACATTTTTTTTTTACTAATTAAGTTAATACATTTTCATCTTTCACACATTGTGTTTGAGTTATTCATTTAATCCAATACCCCCTCTCTGTTTCGATTCTGCGACAGTTACCACTAACTGGAAGTGGTGACTGTGGAATTGTGGGTCGACATTAGAGAGTATCTTTTATTTATCTAATTTCATACGGTACATGTGGCGCATGAAAGTTGTGTGATGTTGCAAATTGAATTGTACATCTGATTTTATGACAACGTTTTGTTCACATTTAAGTTTACATTTTTATGTGCAATTTATGATAATTTTTTTTTTGTATCAAAGTCACATATTGATAACTGCTTTAAAAAAATATCTTGCTAAAAATAATATAAATACGTAAATCTGAAAATGTTTTATCACAATTACATCTGCATCTTGTCGCTAGACAAATAACATAATAAAATTAAGTTTTAACAATTAATTCAGAAACCAGACTTAAAAAAGAGATTAGCAGATTTTCGCCCATTGCTTGTTACGCTGGTGCAGTGGCTCCAGTTTTTTTTCAGGCCGCCGCCCTCTTGGTTATTTTCAGCGCCCACTGCCTTACTCCGTAACAAGCAATATTCAGCAATAGTGCCCCCCGATAATCCCTTTGCCCCCATGGGGACGGTACCACCTACTTTGGAAAGCACTGCGCTGGTGGCTCGTTGTAAAGTGAACATTTTAAGGGAAAATTTTCAGATACTCCATTCCGATTTAAATTTGGATGACAAAAAACAAAGTACTTTCAGGTACGTTTGAAGATTAAAATTATTATGCGATTATTTCTTATCAGCTATCATTTCTTTTCAACCCAGAAGAAAATGTGTATATTTCTATGAACATTCAATAACTGATTTAAATATGGCCTGTATTTCATTACTGTTTTACAAAAGTTAGACGTATAACTTATTTTGTGTTTTTCTGGTTAGACATAAACAGGATATCCAGTGTGCGATCCATCTTTCCATGGCAGTTATTCTAAATTAGCTTTTGAAACCTCTTCCCTGGCATACGTTTATAAATAGCTGCTTTTTGATGTGCTTCATTAGCGTATACACCGTATCCACCAAGATAAAAGTCGACTGTGAGATACAGTGTCTGCATACCTACCGTGCATCTCTCCCTTCCTCCATTCTACCTACCTACCTGCCTGTATGTCTACATACATACATACATACATACATACATACATACATACATACATACATACATACATACATACATACATACATACATACATACATACATACATACATACATACATACATACATAGGTACTCCGGTGGCCAAGTGGTTAGAGCGTTAGCCTCGGATGCGATAGGTCGCAGATTTGAAACCGAGTCATACCAAAGACTTGTACTAACAGCTCTCTCGCTAGGCGCACATCATTAAGACATCTGCCTAGTGTCGGGGTAATGTGACTAGGTCGTACGGACATGATGATATATGTCTGCGACATGATGCCCCAGTGCAAAACGTCACTATAAGCTGCCACACTGCAGACATCGTAGCAGTAAAGCTACGTGAAAATCCAAATCACACACAAATCATAATAAGTAATAGCAGATCGGTAGAACACGTTTCTTTTAGAGCTCTAGTTAAAAAAATATTCGTGACTCTTTTTGCCAATCGCCCATGGAACATTATATGTACAAAGAGCACTGCGTGAATGTCATCTTTGAACATCGGCAGCCAGAATTATGTCAGGTTTTAAGAACTATTCGCTATTAGATTTCATGATTGTTCTGCAAACAACAATAACTATATTATTGGTCTTTCCTCGATAGCTTGATTGATTTTCCTCTCACCTCTTGTTGATAATGCTAATTAAAGAGGCTCATCTCTAAGGCTGTCTTTTTGCTAAAAATTGAGAAATAAGACGCAGTCTCAGATTCGCATTCAGTTCATTTACTTCCGACACAACAGCGCATGCACGTTATAACCGACACACTAATGTTACTACCTGAAAAAAATAAACATGTTTTGTTTTCCCACGCAAGTGAAAAACAAGTTTTTAATCTAAACAGGTAGCAGACCGTCAGATAAGGAAGCTGTGAATTTTCTGATCTGACACCACCTGATGATGAAGTGATAAGAGCTCGAATTATCCAAAGATTTATTTTTAAAAATCACATTCCCCTCCTGCACGAAACTTAAATGGTGTTTATTGCAATTACGGGATTAGCAGATACAGCAGGTTTAAAACGAATACACTCTCCAAAAAGAGATAACAATCTTCTCAAATGCAAAGATTTTCAGTGTTAACAATCGAAAATCAAGATTATTTCAAATTTCGTTTTAAAAGACGTCAGAAGCCTTCAAAAGTTACATTATTTTTAAATCATGTTGCAGCCATCTTACGGTTTTTAGCAAGAGTGATATGTAAGCCTAAGATTTTCAATTAATTTGCGGTCAGCTAACCAATCGCATTAATGGAAATAGACAATCGTGTTGAAAGAAATACACAAGTCTTCCTTATTTTAAAAAAAAATAACAATGTAAAGGAGATTCTCCAAGATTCCTGTCAACGAACTCCAGTCCATGAACTAATTATGGATGATGCAAATAAAGAATTCAAGTAGTGTATGATATTTCGCTTTTGCCAACATCCGCTCAAAGAAAAACAATGCTAACTGTAATAGTGTTCAAAAATACACAAATGCATTTATAGTTTAGCAACAATTTAGAAAACGTCCATGCGTAAAATCTGTGTCAAGATATCTTATGTCTATTAGACAGGATTCACCACCTTTACGTCCGCTCGGGGGTCTAATAGTTAGAGTGTCTGTCTCGGTTTTGGAGGTTGCGGGTTCGAATCCCGGCCGGGTCATACCAGATACTTATAAAAATGGTACTAACAGCTGCCTAGCAAGGCGCTTTTTGTTAAGAGGTTAGGGGTAAGACTGATCGGCCTGGTGTCAGGATAATGCGACTTTGGGGACATCTGCAGCATGATGCCCCAGTAATATACACTACAATACAGCAGGCATTGTAGCGATATGACTGACAAATTGTTAGAGCTACGTTATAAATCTCACACACACCCACACCCATACTTTAGACACTGTTTGATAATTGACATAAAACTTGAGTTTCCCAATGTGTGTATAGTATAATTAGTACGTAGTTAATAACGTTATTTTCCTTACATTCTGGATCAGAAAAACAATATTTAAACCATTCACGCCTCACCCCAACCCCCACCCAACACCCCCGAGCAACGAAATCATGGCTGGATTAGCCGTTTACTCACATTATCTTTTCACTAAATAATCTACTTTGTTTGCTGTGTTACAATTTAAAAAATACCCGGCCCCCTCCCAGAATGGTAGGCATATGGAAAAATCAAACTTCCACAGTTCTCAACTATTATACCACTCTGTAAAGCGCCGAAATAGTAAAAGTTAACTATAACGATCTCGCTCAATACCAATTATTGTTTCCTCTTCAAATATTAATTAATTTTAACGTAATCTACATACAACATATACATGGTAAAAGCTATATGACACCTCGCTCTTACGAACTTCCGGATATAGCCATTAGTCACATTAAACACGAAACTTGGGCGGATCGTGGCGGAGGCGAAACGTTTCCTAGAATAAGTGTTAGATGGTTACAAATATGTTCTGCAAACGCTTATTTATACAGCAGCTCCTGGAAGTTGTGCCACCCTCCCCATCCCGCGTACCCCTGTTGGATCCCACAAAAAGTATGGCTTTTTCCTTCTTAAACAGGTATTTCGAAGAAAAGAAACGATTCTTGTAGGCATATGTAACTCTTGTTGTAGCGATGGAAAACTAATATCGCTTGGAGTAGTTGCTACACAAATCAAAACTGGAGATTAAATGTGAAACTTTATCATTCTACAATGTGTCGATCGATCCGGCTTGTCAAACAAGTATTTAATCGATTTAAACTAGTATCATGATTCACTGTAAACTGAACATTTTATATTCATTTGACTCCACTAAAGATAAACTACTTCTCGTTATATTAGTATTAATAAAGCAGTTCGTTGCTTAGCACAAACCCCGTAAATAAAGAATACAAAAAAGTTCAATCCGTTATATATATATATATATATATATATATATATATATATATATATATATATATATATATATATATATATATATATATATATATATATATATATATATATAATGTGACCTTCCAAATGCAATCTGATATCACTTAAATCTTCCCTAATGTATTAATGTAGTTATTATCGTGTTGGCAAGCACTTAGCACTTATGTATGCATTGTATGATCTGTTTCATGTAAGAGATTTAAAGATTATTCATGAACGCGCTTTCTTGACTTTAATGTATGAACGCTGAAAGATTAAAACTTCTCATCTCCGACGTCAAAGAATAAAATATATGATTCACACGTGCTCCTGTCAAGTGTTTTAGTTTACTGTTTCACCGGTTATCAAGTATGTTACATATAAAAGCGTATAAATGAGTTTAAAGCTTTCCAGACTTGTTTGTAAATTTGAATTCACAGACTTACATGTGACACATTAGATATTATATTCTTATCGTTTTCTGGACAAAAACAATCACGAAAAGGCTTTGTGGTTCTTCACGTAAATTCGTACATCAAAATACTTTACATTGATTGTTTGTTTGGTTGGTTTTTTTTTTTTTGGTTTTTTTTTTAAAAATGCTTTTCCATTCAGTCTCAGTAATTGTGGAAATATCACGGAATATAATCACTGGGGATAAGACCAGTTCTCATTTGGAACACGCTCGAGTCAGAAAACGATTCGGATATACATTGATTTTTATGAAATCCGCATAAACTTTTTTATTATTTACATCGAGTTCTATCAACTAAACCATATAATGTGTGGTCGAGCTAGATTGTGATTGAACTTAAAATATATTATATTAGTGACGTGATCAACAAAGTGGTAGTTTGTCATTGCAACACGTGTCTTTTCTCTGTTCCTCAAAATGGCGGATGTAAGAATAGCGTATCTTTAAATGCTGAACTTAAAACCAATTGTCATTCGTTTTGAAAGTGAAATGCAGTATTTTGGTGCTAAATTTTACAGTATGTTACGAAAATGTATTTATCGGGAAATTAATTCCGTGTTTGTTTTGTTTTATGACACGAAAAGATGTTATCGATGATCTCCTATTTCCATGTCAAATGTAAGCTTTAGGGTCAGCAACAGGTGCTCGTTTCACATTAAACTGATATCTAGTCACTTGAGAGAAGGCATGGAGTATTCAATCCTGTAACGACACAAGTGAAGACACGATTCCTGACCATTGGTATTTCAAACCCTGTTAGCTTATCCTATTTTGTCCCTTAATCAAGTTTTAAAACATCTCAACGGACATTGTTCAGTTCACGTATTACTGGAAGAAATGTTATACTTGTTGTCCGATTTCGAAAACCTAGATGATAATGGGACAGAAGCTTCGGTTAGCAATAGGTTATACAATTATTTGACCTATGTCGGAAAGGAAAGATCAGAAGATAAAAAACTTATACGCTAATGTATTACAATGTAAAGTATTTACTGTCGAATAGAGTTTGTTCACTGTCACTTATCAACTATTTAAACGTTCGTTATATTGGAGCTTGTTTTGTTTTATTGTTGATAATCTTTTGTTATGCAAATTTATCGACGAAATCTTGCTAAAGAAAGCAACGAGTGAAACGATATGGTAGCTACCTTTACATATTGTTTGCGAAGATCGTTTTGGTCTTAATAAAAATACAAATAAAAAAGCACAGATGTCATAGAGTTAACATTCTATTCACCAGAGTGACTTCTGCATTAAGATTATGGAAGTATTTCCTAGAATGGCGTCTGATGTAACATTGTAGCTTTTGCGATAGGCTAAGGATATCCCGAGTACAGTATAGTAACAATAACCACGCGAGATCACGGATAGGTGGTGCAACTCAATTACAAACATGGTTGTGTATTTTTTCAATATGGAAAAAATATTTAGAACAATCAATGGGGTTGGGGGTATAAGCTTTTATCTACCAAGAGTACAAACTTTTGCGAGCATAGGCTCAAATTATATTTGCCATTACCTGAAATTTTGGCAATCATATCATGGTTCTGTAATGAAACGGCCAGAACATTCTTAACTATTTCAAGTAACACAGATGCACGTAGACTCTGGTATGATTACTGATGCTACGTCTTCTTACAACTAATTTTAGAAAACGCTCGCGGGCAGAGCTGGAGATCAAAGCAGCAATATTAGCTATAATCTGTTAAACATTTCAATTAATTCGAGGGTGGTGGTGTTGGTTTAAGCAAAAATAGACATCCTCTCATTTTAAAGTACTTCGTCGTGTTATGTTGATATAAGGTACGCATGAACCTAGAGATTTAACTCAGCAATAAAACTATTCCTACTGGCCTACGTACCTATTCCTACTGGCCTACGTACCTATTCCCACTGGCCTACGTACCTATTCCTACTGGCCTACGTACCTATTCCTACCGCTCTACGTACCTATTCCTACTGGCCTACGTACCTATTCCTACTGGCCTACGTACCTATTCCTACCGCCCTACGTACCTATTCCTACCGCCCTACGTACCTATTCCTACTGGCCTACGTACCTATTCATACTGACCTACGTACCTATTCCTACCGCCCTACGCACCTATTCCTACCGCCCTACGTACCTATTCCTACTGGCCTACGTACTTATTCCTACCGCCCTACGTACCTATTCTTACTGGCCTACGTACCTATTCATACTGACCTACGTACATATTCATGCTGGCCTACGCACCTATTCTTACTGGCCTACGTACCTATTCTTACTACCCTATGTACCTATACTTACTACCCTACGTACCTATTCCTGCTGGCCCACGTACCTACTGTATTAATATGTCGCTCTTTGAACGAATGAAAAATATAACTAGCAGGTAGAGAATCATATTGTTATCATTATTAGCATTGTTACTATTTGCTTCTTTTGTTTAAATGACATACTTTTCGTGTTTTGCATGAGTTTGGTTTGTGTTATTTTATTATAAGGCAATACCGAATGAATAAAGTCTCCTTTTACTTTACTCAGATCGCATATATCAAGAAAAGACTGCAAGGGGAATACATTTTCTAAAAGAAAATGTATTTGTCCCCATCATACAACGAAAGTCCTTAACGTTTTGCAATTCGAAAGGACTGGCACAATGATAATATTGTCATGTAAACAAACGTGAAATAAAACGTGCATGAAAATCACGATTTTATCTGGAAAATCCGCGTCCCTTAAGATAAAGAACCATTAATAAGTTGTGAAATTTCTAATCTTTCACCGCCCAGTAAAAAAAAACACAAAAAAAACATAGGGGAAACTCATGCTACAAACCACTGATTCTTTCAACAGCTTTTAAGTAAAATGTAGTGATTCGCAACCAGAAACACATCTGTTTTAGCTCTTTTCCGTGAATGAACACTTCTTTAGTATGAACTATTTTTGTATTGCCACACATAAGAGTATAAAAACAATTACAATGGAAAAGAGATGCAATAGGATATGGATTCTTTACCCTTTCATAATTTATCTAATCTGATTCAGATCATATCTCTACAGCCCTGTGCGGAGATCTAACAGATACCTATACAAGTTCATGCCGTTGTGACCTTTGCAATTGGTAGTTCACTTAATTTAAGTATCATATCCGATACATTTCTGTTATAGAGATTTATCGTTCGTAATGATATGTTCCGAGAAACGTGTGTCACTTTCAGAAATTTTGAAGTTGTGTCTTGATTGGTGAACTACAAGGTCAGTAGGACATGACCTCTTATTGTTGCCCATCAGATCTCCATGTGCGATTGGGGAGATCTGCTTTTAATCAAATTGATTATTGATACCATCGATGAATTCGAAATAATGCACAATCCTACAAATAAATACGTATTTAAATAGTTAAGGATCAATTAACGACGTCAGTTATTCCATGTTAGAAGACACATTGCATCCGTTTTTCAATATTGCCCATGTCTTATATTGCTCTGTGTAACATAAGGAGGCAAAAGTTAACAATATAGAAAGAAAACAATAGCGCCATTGTGTGAGATATCAGTCGTTTTTTTTAAATTCACCTGATGTCACTAATTTGCAACTTAAGCCAGCACTTCTGCTTGTAATAAATGTCATGTTGTAAAAATCTTTTGACTTTATTGCAATATTATACTGGTTTAGACTTTATGGAAGTTGTTTCATTCACAGTGAGTACTCGGATTCGATTCTCTATGAAATTATTTGTTGCGATCTCGTTAAATTCTTGCTGCTAGATTTTCACTTGGCACAAACCACAATGCTCCTCTTATTAAGGTTCTGCTAATACCCATTCCACATCTATACGTAGTCTAGGTCAGACCACTCGGACTCGGACCAAAACTCGGACACTCAAAGGATGAGTAACACAAAAAAGCCAAAAGTTTTCTCTGATTAAAGTCATCTTTACCAATTATTAAATATGTGTTGTAACTCAACATCTTTCGAGAACTGGTTCCAATGCAAAAATTACTATACGGAACAACATTAGTTGAATAAAAGCCACACAATCGCCTCTAAAATAACGTACCGTGGGCCGACGCATTATCTATCTGATCAAACGAGATGCTATAGATTAAAGTCTCTAGTGTACGTACAAAAGACAATGATGCACTTTTATTGTCCATCAGGTTACTTAGTTTTGAAATCGATAGTAATGACCATTGTTTGATAGAAATCTTTTACAAATAACTTTTAAGTCGATGATGCTCCGACTGGAGATAACAGTGGAATGATTGTTTAAAGGATGACCGTAAGAGACAGCCGATTACCTACTGGACGAAACTTAAAGACAGGTTTGACTTTGTTCTATAACATTATCATTTAAAAATATAATTTATAGGACCAGCAAAATCACGAAACCAAACCGTAATACCAGTTACACTTTAATATAAACTTTCTGGTCAGGAGGACTAATGAATACACTAATTCCCCGGTACGATTGGAAAATAGAGTGAGAAAATATTTGGCTGGCGTCATGCATCCACCATGTTTATCAACAACAAGGCTTCCTGGAGCTCCCTACTTTTGATAGCTTAGAAGTTCTGCAGTATCTTTTTTCCACAAGTATATTGGGAATGTAAATATATAAAAGGTTCTAAAACAAGTTGACTTGTATGAGTTTCTATGGAACCTCAACACTCTCTTCACCAAAATGCTAAAATGGGAAGTTAATGAGTATAAATTCTTGCCGTTAGCTCCATCTGTCAACTATCCCAATTTTCTTCTTTTTTTAAAATCAACAAACTAAAAACAAAAAAGCAACAAAAAATTACACCCACCCCCACCCCTCCAACAACATCCCCAATAAAAAACAAAAAGGAAACAAAACACAAAAAACAACAAAGAAAACAACCAAACAACAACAAAAGAACAATCCACCCCCACTAGCGTTCACTTCTTCAGAATACTGCAGAATTTAGCATAGCTTTTCTCATTAATTATGCGTGTAGATGCCACACAAAAAATCACCATCCGCCGCGGAAGCGGGAGGTAATGGGTTCGATCTCCGTCCGAGTCATACCAAAGACTTACAAAAATGGTACTAACAGCTGTCTCGCATGGCGCTCAGCATTAAGAGGCTAGTGTTAGGACTGGTCGGCCTGGTGTCAGAATAATGTGACTGGGTGGGACATCATGCTACATGTCTGCGGCATGATGCCCCGGTAGACATCACTATAAATTGTTACACTGCAAACATCGTAGCGAAGTGACTGAAAGCAGCAGAGAGGGCGAATCGGACAACTTTATAGAGGCGTCTATTTGGCAACCCAAGGCTTCCTCCAAATCGTAAAAAAAAAAGTTTTTTTGGGGGAGACGCAAAGTCGTTGTCGCGTCCTCTCTGCTGCTATTTATATAAAAATATTTGATCAAGTTCGATACGATATCGTGTTTTCGGATCTGATAAATTTATAGTTATAAATCCGTGCGGGGTAGCCTGAGCACCACTAAAGAAATTTCAAAATTGATTAAAGTCCATGTCACCGTCACACCAATATTGATAAATATTTTGTAGTGTGTATTTTCCAGTTCCGTTCAACACACATACTAAAGTGCAATTTTCTCGGATTACACTTGGGGTCTGTGCGTATTTTTGACATATATCACGTCTGTGTTTTTATGTCGTCCTCGAGAAAATATTTTGGCAGAGTTTTTTGTCGCTCCAACATTACATCATCGTATACAACAAGATTATTAATACTTTTATCTAGGTCTTCCACGGATGGAGCCTGGTCAATATCCGTGATAAACTAAATAATATCTTCATCGATTTCCGATTTTGCTTTCTCGTTAAAATCTTTTAACACTTAATAACATCGCTGATCGTCTGCGCTAGGAGCAATCAAATATAGTTTATCCCATTTCATCCATCTCGTTATCAAATTAAGTAACAACTGCGTCTTGCCGCTTCCAGATGGTCCGATTATAATCATACGAATAGAATTTGGTAGCGCTGCATGATGTTTAACTGGTTCTCGTGTTTTTGTCGCCGAAAAATCAATTACATTCATGTTATTATAAATAAATTATGGATCTATATTGTGTGAAATGTAAGAAGCGTACTAGCACACAAACGACTTGTCGACGATTACAATTAATAATAACAGGTCAGCACTTGCTGGTAAGTGTGTACAATGTGGTACAAAAAAATTTAGATTTGTTTCTATGAAATCTGGAGATGTTTTTAAAAAAAACGAGGAGGTGAAATTGCAGCCAAATTAGTAAAACTCCCAGGAACACCATGGGCAAAATATCCGGGAGAAAAAACCTTCCAGGGTATAGTTATTGTGGACCCGGGACCAGACTCGATATCAGACTCGATGATCAAAACCAACCCCGACCTGGTGAGTATCCAATAAACGCCATTGATAAGGCGTGTCATGCTCATGATGTTGCTTATAAAAGTAGCAATCTGCAACAGAGACATATCGCAGATGTGAAATTGATTTATGTGTTGAATTCTATCACTGATAAATCCTTCAAAGAAAAATTGGCTTCATGGTTGATAAAATCGGCGATGAAAAGTAAATTGATGTTGGGTGCTGGTAATTAATAACATCATGGAATCTATTTATTATTCTCCAAGAGGATACTGGAGGGGTAATTCATCAATCAGTAAACTCGCTAGCGCCGCAAAGGTGAAAAGTACCACTGCAGCGGATTGGTTGTCTAAACAGGCGATATGGCAAATTTATCTACCACCGCCTAAACAAATTAACTTCTCGCATTTTGATGTCAGCGTCCCTAATGAGGTTCATCAGGTTGATATATTATTTCTGCCTCATGATGGCGTTTACAAGTATGCGCTAACCGTAGTTGATGTTGCGAGTAGATACAAACAAGCAGAACCTCTAAACACAAAATCATCAACTGAAGTGGCTTCTACGTTTGAAAGGATTTATCGAATGGGTCCTCTGCATAGGCCAAATCTATTACAAGTTGATCCTGGCAAGGAATTTCAGGGTGCAGTGTTATCAACAATGAAGCATCATAATGTCACCATCAGACGAGGACATACTGCATTACATCGCGATCAGGCAATTGTTGAACGATTTTATCGCGCACTTGCTGAGTGGTTATTTGGATATCAATACGCGAAGGAATTTATTCAGGATAAACGATCTCGTGAATGGGTCAAGAGATTACCAGGCGTAATTACCGCGCTGAATAATGAGATTACTCGAACAATTAATATGAAACCTAACAACGCGATTAAAAAAAGAGAATACCTGTAAAACCGCAAAATGATTTTTCAAAACAACCAATACTCGATAATGTCACTGTAAGATATTTATATGAACCAGGAGAGCTCGAAAGCGGCAAAAAAAGAGCTACTGATCCTATTTGGAGTGTTACTGCACATAAAATATCTAGTATAACGAGATCTACGGGTAGACCGCCAGTCTATAGATTGGATTCAACTGCTCCTCAGCGAGGATTTACTCAGGAACAACTACAAGTGATACCCGAGGATACTCAATTACCGCCGCGTGGTCTTAGCTAGTACCTCTGCGTCTGTTGCACTCAAGACAAGTCAGCATCACATTATCTCTGGTATGACCAATACTGCTATTTTTTCTGTCGACGGTAAATTGGCAGGGGTCTTTATCCGAACAACACCAACGCATTATACAATTGCCACTCGCGCAGTGATTATTCTGTTGTTGTTTCAGTGTGATTATTAACTCGGCATCAGTATCAAATTTTCTGTTCTTTTTTTTTTGTCTTGTTGTTTATAACCAGATAGTTTTTTTTACTGATATATCATCGGTGACAATATCACTTATTGTAGTGTCATTATAATCTAAAAGAACTCTTCGAAGTTGATTTATTCTTCGTACTCTGGACACCGCAAGATAAACTAAATTCGACCATTCGATGCGATTATCTATGATCCAAACTATTGTATCGGATATAGTCAACCCCTGCGAAGAATGCATCGTCGCTGCGTATCCTAGCTTCCATGGGGATTTATCAGCATGCAATGCATCTTCGACGACATTAATATCAACCAACACAATATCATTTAACACTAGAATCTGCTTCTCTGTCATGCCTGGAATATCAACTTCGATATTTTGTCTTCGTGTATCCTTGGGTCTATAACACAGCGGCACTGGAAGTGTTACAAATGTTTCTTTGTGTGTGTTAAATAACTTCATCTGAAGTGTGTCTCTGACTATCTTTCTACTTGCCACTATCAAATCATTTGGATTCCACGCTTCCCAAAAATCATTTAATGGGGTTTCCGAAATTATTTCACGTGCTATTTCACACTGGATTCTATCTGGTTGTAATCTGATTAGTTTTTTGAACTCGCGTAATTCATTATCAAGTGCTCTATGATCGGTATTAATTTCTTCATAATAGTCTACAAAATATTCTTTAGCCAATCATGTGGAGACAAACCGACAAATGGTGGTTATTGACCATGATCGCCACACATTATCACTTTTGTATTCGCTAGCAATAACCAATCAAGAAACCTTTGTAATACATCTAACGACACTGTGCATATCTCATCCCAAATGATGATTTCAGGAATATATTTCTCGCCCATTCGATCAGGAGTCCATTCCTCACCTTTTCATTGAAAGAAACTATGATAAGTACAAGCATTACTTCCTCGTTGTTTCATCTCTCTTGCAAGTCTGTGTGTTGGTGTGAGCACAATCATGTTTGATTTCCCTCGAAATAATTCAATCGCACGAGTCGTCTTCCCTGACCCACCACAGCCGTTTAGGTGACTGGTTTTATATCTACATATTGGATTCGCTGATTATACTATCTAGACTATCGGGTTGTGGTAACCATACTTCAATTTGTTTTCGATATGATATAATTGCTTCACTGACAATGAGCGACATCAGCATTTTAGAATCAATCATATACCGTAATAACACTATTGGCATCCAGTGTTTTTCAGAGATGTGTCTACCAAACCAAGCATAACAGCAACGATGAAGTCCTTTAGCCGATTCAAACGATACCACACGAGCGAATCCGGTTAAATCAAAATCAGGCAGTGGTCCATTAATCGCAACACGGGTCATCTCATGTGTGGGGTGTCCAAATCTTTTGAAGTACTCAGAGCACTCTCCATACCCAAGAAAAAACCCTGGATAACACGCAATCATATCAACCGAAATAATACTTTTAGGGTCATATTTTGTATTCCATAATCCACCATGGCCGTATAATACGTAGCTTGATTCGATATCTGAGAGAAATTCTGCGCGTGTTGGTTTCCATAGATTTCTCTTTCTCGTGAAATGAGCTGCAACTGATGAAATTGTAAAACAGTTTGCTAGTAATTGTTCGTCGTAATCCGTTGAAAAACCATTAGCTAGTTTTTTCATCTCGTTGTGGAGGGCTTCAGTACTGTATAATTCGCCATTGTGTATTACAAATTGAGATATTAATGGTGGAGCAGAATACAGAATCACGGATAAATGATGACACTCAGAGAAATATTACTGCAAATATGATAGCGGGAAGTGGTTTGAAATCGCCAGCGAGATCACAATTTAGATCAAGAAATATATACGATCTTGACATACAACTATTGCATTCGGATCAACACTTGCGAGGTTTAACATCTCGGATATTTCATCTTCGATTATTTTTTTTTACATCACCGGTTGCATATATTTCCGTGGTGGGTTTTTCTGGCTTGATAAAGATCTCTCCCAAATATCAATCATGTTATTTTATATAATTTCTCTCTAAAAAGCGATTACTCGTATATTCGTGTACGGTTTTACGGGGGTGGTTTTCCCCGATGATGAAATAGCGTTGAGTACATTTAATACTTCTATGCCGCATATTGGTGGGTCATTCATTTCCTGTGTTGGTAGCGTAGAATACCAGATAGGAGTTTTTAAGCGGCTTAAATAACGCATAAATTCTTTAGGCGGCGCTAACCCATATGAATCGAAATAAACAATTGCACGCGGATCAATCGCGTATGCAACCCAGTGAGTTCCAGGTCCGCTGCTGTTATCGAGATTAATGATACCGGTTTCAACGCTGTTTGGTTGTTGTGGTAATTGATCTCGCATAAAAACACCTCTAAAGTTTTTTTATCGCTAGTTTGTTTTAGCAGCATCGAGTAAATCAAAGTTTGACATTGGAACTATTGTTGTTAGTAAACTGTTTCTAGTCTCAGGCCTTTTCCGCTGTCCCATGAATACGGAGTTCCTAGTAATCTTAGACCCTTTCCTGATCGTTTTTTTTTTTTGTATCCCTGTCCGGAAGTTTTCTTTAGTGCCATCCCTGCTGCTGTACCAACGGCTCCTAGACCGGCGGCTTTTGCTATCGCTGGGGCCGCTGCTGCAATTAATGCTGGAATCGCAGCTAACAAAGGGAATATAACACCTGATTTTATCATGTCTTTGATCGCGGCCGCAGAGAGAGTGACCTGAACACCTTTTTTTATATCTTTGATGGCATCATTGAAGTGTTTTATCTGACGAGCTGTCAGTGACAATTTATTCTGACCACCAGACATCTGATTGTGTTTCAGCGATATTGTGGTTCCACATTTTTTTTACCTGATTCTGATTGCAATTTTTTAATTTGACCAGGAGTTAACGTAACACTAACATGACTATATGACATTTTATTTAATACGAGATTGATCTAATTGTTACATTACATATTTTCCACTGGTGCATCAATTTCTCTCATTCGTCCACCTACACCTTCGAGTAGCATCGATTTGTCGCTGAGAATGACAGCAACTGCTCTGTAACTCGGGATAGCGACAACAACACCTACAACTGGACGGGTTACACGAGCTCTGAAGTGTATGTCAACTACGGATTGTCTTGTTAAGTCAAGATGTACCAGCGAGAAGTAATAGATGGGATATCGTTTTTTTAAAATCAAATTGTGATATTTGCAGACCAGTATCCACATTATTATCGCGTCCCATAAATGAGAACAAACGATAATACGCGCGTGCTATTTGGTTGGTTCTGTAATCAAGTAGTATATCCTCAGATGGTTCTTGTTGACCGTTTATCCTCAACGAAACTTCTTTAACACCTAATTGATCAAATATCATATGGCTGCGTGTTTGTGTACCCAATCGATCCCTATCCTGTAACGCAATAAATATATGAAGCGGAGCTGAAACACCTTGTTTTGATGCCAGGTGCCATGTAAGTGTACCATCAATATTAGAATCCATGGTATCTGTGGTCACTGTTAGCCAACTTAGCAATGATTTTCCTCCACGGTCCATAAATGATAGCAATTTTTCTTCCATGGTGATAGATGGAGTCATTACTGACATCCACAATGATAGTTTTGATATAATGACTTTACCATCAGCAATACCAGCACCATGCCAGATTGCATCATTATTACTACCCTTTCTCACGAGTGCTACTGTATACTTCGCTCCATAGATAACGTTTCTAACATTTCTGCAAAATCCGAAAATGTGATGTAGTGGAATCGCGCATGAAAATTGTCTACGCTGTCGTTGCAACAATGTTACGCGTGTTGCAAACCCCAAGTTGTAATTGGAATTAACGCTTTTTATAACATCAAAGTTATTCGCTGGTCTATCTTCGTGTTCATCATCATCTGTTTGTGGATCAGCTGCAGTATTTCTTGGTGTTAGCACTTTAATATGCTGAATGTGATCAGCGTGATCAGTGAGATCCTTAGAGAACATCATAGATGGACCTGCCGATCTTGTATAATCATCAGAATATCTTGCTAACCCCACTATTGTTGTGGCAACATCAACCTCACGCTCAATAAACTCAATTTCTCTTCCATCAATCATGTATATAGCACTCTCAAAGATATTGACAAAACCAACTCGGACATTTTGATAATGTATTAACATCTGCATATGGTGTATTATCAACATTTTGTACAAGTTCTCCTTCTATTTCGATAAATGTTTCAGAGGGTAGAAAGTATTTGCTAGTATCATGGACTTGAAGTTCGATTCTTGATAGAAGATCCGGTTGTACCGCATGATAGGAATAATACTGATAATCATTCTTGGGTACTGGGGCGTCCATATCACGCTGTATCATGAGCCGATTTGAACAGTAATGTTCAAATAGTAATGTTTCCCTTGATGATATTTTAGTGAAACAACGCAACGCAGTAGAAGATACTATCGCGTTGTTTTCAGATCAGGGTAAACTCAAACCGGGTGTTCTCATTTCAACTATTGTGGATAGAATTAACAATTTAGAACCATTAAAAAATTATACGATGAACACGTCGACCATATAACTAAATTCGATCGGTTTTCTGAATTACAAAGAAGTATAATTGACAGTATTGACAAACCTCTATTAGATTTCTTTGGAAATCCACCGGTGACCACACCGAAACACAAGGAGATAAAAACCTCCATGGATAATTTCTCAAAGGTTTCGATCCGAGTATGACGCTCATGTATCTCAATTTACTACGTTACGTGAAAGCATTGACAGGACCGATGACTCCATTGATAAATTTTTTGGTAAAAAAAACTCGAAACCGGATGATGTTAAAATAGATCTCACTGATATGATCACAAAACTCGATGATATAACAGCGATTAATCGGCGAATAGAAGTTGTTCGCGAAGATATTAAAACGACCAACGATGTCATCAGGGATGATCTACCGAGGATGAAACTTGAAAAAATAAAAATCCTTCACGAACAAAAAATATCATAAATAACGTGTACGCGATTCAATACGGATCATTTACGTGGACACCATCCACTAACATATTAAATATCACCGCAGCCGTCAACGGTATTTATCGATTAATACTAGTGTCGCCGACTCAATTTAATATTTCATCAACGAGTTCATCTGGGGTCAACAATATGATATCAACGATCATCGACAAGGAAACAACTGAACAATTCATAATAACATCCACTGATAATAATTTGGCTAAGGTTTCAGTAACATGGTATGTGGAATTCGTAACGGATTTAAGTAAACAACTAAACTGAAGTATGTTGTAATAAATAAAATGTCATCACAGCAATATCACTATGATCAGGTCAGAGAATTTCAAACTAAACTCAAAACACTCACTGAGGAGTATGAAGTAAAAATAAAAAAAATACCGACGAAGAATCACCGCAGTTGATGTTACTGTGTACTCGATATCAGGTGTAATCACAGGAGCTGGTATAATACTATCCGCGGTGACAATGATTGCCCCGATAGCTGTTCCAATTTGTATATCAACGACGACGGCAATCGCAGGAATAATTTCGATTATAACAAAAATAAATATCATCATGCAGCCAGCGTAAACTGCAGGATTACGTACTTAAATTCCATGTTGTGTCAACCGCATTCTCCCAATTATCCTCGATGATATCGTCGTCACTTGATGACACATTAATATCCGATAGTGAGTTTTCAGCGATGGTACGTGTTTATGATTCCGCGATGTCAAAATTAGAAAAACAACATGAGTATAATAACAATGGCGACATCGCAAGAACTACTTCAACGAATAGCGGAACCCCGGTGAAAACCAGCATGATCTTAATAACCTCAACGAATCCTGAATTCAGTGTGAATTTCCTTTCTGCGATTCCGGTGAAGGAGATAGCACTGGCAAAATTACGAGTGTATCACATTTGGCCAAATATTAGATCAAAATCATTCAGTGGTCAACAACCGAATAATTCCGTGGTGTTTGCGAGCAAGAATAAACCCGATGGTACTCCAGATTGGAACGTTGTTTCGCTACCATCTGGGTCCTACCAAATCGAACAAATCAATAACGAATTACAACGCAGAATAAAATCCATTACTGGAAAGTAATCGAAAATCGCTATAACAGTTCATGAGCCGACGTTATCATCGGCCGTTGAGATAAACTCGCCCGGATATGCCGTAGATATCTATCAGAGTTCTATAAGAACAATACTGGGTTAGCCTGAAAATCCACCTCGCTAAGAAACTGTTAATATACCCGAACCGAAAAAAATCTGAGTATATTTCAACTAAGGAGGATTATCATAGTTATCGTAGGTGGTATGGCGGCGGTAGATACGAAAACAGTTTAGGTTATTATGTTGAACCACTAGATCAATCTGGTTTTGCTCATGTTTTATTTTAGTTAGAAGGATCCAGGGACGATAAGTATTATGTAATAAAGGAAAGCAACATGAACAAACAATTCACGGATATGAATTACAATTTTGAAAGATTGAAAAATAACTTCATAGAATAAATTAGTAAAACCCCACCTAACCGAGATGAAGCCATCAAATACATGGAGGTGTGTAATACAATTATCGCAGATATGAGATTTTTCAATTCGCGATTTATTCGATTTATATCAGATCATAATAATCCTAAAACAAGAACAGAATTTTCAAAGAAACTTAATATACGCATAGAAGATATCCTCCCCGATTTTAAGTTGCCAGGCTATAATGCACCAGAACTAAAAAAATCTCTCAATGATGCTATCGATCAAGGTTTTAAAAGGATTCACGACGCATGCAAGAAAATAGCACAACCACAAACAACTATCCTCAAACATAATAATGACCCAGACGGAGGTGGGCGACATATCGCTCCTCAAAACGTCAATATATCCTCGGTGATTGCATTGAATTTAGTATGTGATGTTATCGAAGGAAGTTACCAAATAAATTTCGAAAGATCAAATCAAGCCCAGCAGGGATATATTTTATATTCATTTGCACCAACAGCTCCACTCGGATTCTTAATAATTGAGGATCCAACTAATCCAGTCTATATGCGATGTCATAATAATTCGTTAACGAGAATTAATTTGAAACTCACTGACCAATCCAATAATTTGAAACTCACTGACCAGTCCAATAATTTGATTGATCTGCGAGGTGAGGTTTACAGATCAGTCTGTTTGTGAAATCGTAAAATTTTTTTTTTTACCCCCATAGCAGCAGAGAGGACACGACAACGACTTTGCGTCTCCAAAAGAAACTTTTTTTTACGATTTGGAGGAAGCCTAGGTTTGCCAAATAGACGCTTCTATAAAGTTGTCCGATTCGCCCTCTCTGCTCTGAAACATAGTTAAAGCTACATTAAAAATCATAATATCACACACACACAAACACTCACACACACACGTTCTAATCTAATTTATAGCTAAAATAGCTACTCTCTCTCTCTCTCTCTCTCTCTCTCTCTCTCTCTCTCTCTCTCTCTCTCTCTCTCCAGCGCATAAGCTTTAATAAAATACCATGATATAATGAGTCACTGTTTAAAATGCAGGAGCCAAATGGGGGTCTAGGGATGCTACTGTTAGCAGTAGTAATTGTGTTGAGTCATGAGAATATTAATAACAGCTTTCTAAAAAAAAAAATAGTAGTTTGAAATTCCAAACTATCGACCTTGCCCTATGAACCAGACATCGCTGGATTAACATCTAGTGGCATTTATGATAAATTTGATCTTGGGATTCATTTTACATCTCTCCTTTGTAATAAACCTTTATCTGACTTCTGTATTTAGATTCATAAAATTAATTGTTAACTGTATCTGCTCGAGTCGCATTCCATGGAAAATAATTGTTATGGAAGACCACTTCTGTTATTAAAACCATCATTAGAAAATTAAACTAGATTATGCAAGCTGATACCCGCCATCCCCCCTCCCTTATGTTTCCTCATTAAAAAAAAAGACATTTCTCTCTCCGATACAACACAAACATGTTAAAAAATATATTGTGTTGTTAGTTGACGGAGATATGTTTGCTATATGCTGATGTAAATGTTGTGAACATGAGAAAGTTCAACTGATCAGGTTGTTATTTTACTATTTCAATTTTCAACTAAATCATAAATAATACTTATTGTGAACATACAAGTCGAAGCAACCTACTTCTCCATCTTCATTTAGATGTACAATCTGCAAAACCGTTATTTCCGATTTTGAAAAAGAATTATCCACAGCATCTTGGATATTTCAAAAATCAGAAAAAAACAGTCGCCAGAAGTCCAACCATTCATTCATTCATATTACTACTGCCGGAAGTCCGACCATTCGCTCTAGTAACCGCAACTGGACTCTGGTTAAATTATTACTTCCGGTTCAATACCACGGATGTGGTCCCAGTAAAGTTTTAGAGCATGTTTCCTCTCTCAGTTTGGGGGTGATACACAATTATATTTAAGCATTCTTGGTATTCATTTAATAATAATTTTTCATCTTCTAAAATTTGAGATTTTTGGCGTGGTTGTTTGTGTGTATTTCGGATATCAGTGGGGAGTGATTAATGAGGATTTGATAATGATCCAGAAGTGACTCATTACACGGTGCATTGTTTTACATTTAAGCCAAAAGATGGCGGATAAACTATAACAAGAACATCACAGTGAGTTCATCTTTGCAGTTATTTTAGATTAATAATCGTGATTTAGGACACCGTGAAAAGTTTAGAAATTACTGCAAAAAATATAAGACACAAAATTGTAATCTGAGCCCAATTGTTGGATCTTTACTACATCCGCTCACCCCCAACAATATCTCGTCTAACTTAGAGCGCAGACAGGTTTTTGTAGTTCTAATGTGTTGATTACAATTTTAGTTTCGACATGTTTATCCGTCGGTGGAAAGATTCGAAATGGGAGCTATTGAGAAAACGGTATTTTTTTATTAGCCACTAATGAACTAACAAACGAACAATGTATGGTTTAATTTTAGGCAATGTTTCATCGTTTTTACAACGCAATTTCCCCGAGTGTTTGTTATTACATCTACGTCAACACCATACGAACATCATTATTTATATGGTATACAATTAGAACACGTTTCTATATAATATATGACAGACATTCTTTTTTACATCTTCCGTCAAAAGTGTCATATATCTGTAATATCTGCTGGTTACCTTTCCGTAAATATTTCAGAGAGTAATAACACAATATATATAATTTTCGGTTCAATCTGATATATTTTTATTTTAAAATCAATCTATTGATCCATCTAGGATATACAAGAGATCCGTCAATTTGAAACCGTTCATTCATTTCTTTTTTTTCCTGCTAAAGCTTTTCATATGGCTTTGTATTTGCTCTCTCGAATACTTCCATCGAGTTTTATAAATTTCTGCAGCAAAACTGGCTCTTGATGCAAGGTTATTTATGTGGCCCATTTTCCTCACCTGACCCATTTTTTGTTTGAATCTACATAAACTAATGCCCAATTCTGAGTAAAGACCCTTTCTTTGATTTTATACTTAATTAAAGAGTTGAAACACTTATTCATGAATACAATAAAGACATGTGCGAGCTAAACTTGGGGTGCTCGGGAATAAGAGCTGATGTGTAAATACCGATATATATTTTTTAATATATTTTTGGGGATATATATTTTTGGAAATTTGTTGCTGATACTTCGGACGCTATAGGAAACGATTATCAATTTTATAATCCATACAATATGAAGTCAAGAAAGTATGGGATATTATAGTACATTAACCCACCGTCCCCAGGTCCAGTAGGTCTTGCATAGATTATTATACAATAAGGCTCCCAATTTTGTGGTGTATCAACTAATTGGTGCATGTTATACGTGTATTTTGTTTGATTGCTCACTGTTTAAGCATGCAACACGCTAACGTATATACATCCACCTGTCTGTCTGTCAGTTTTAAGAGTTGATTTGCCAGCTAAAAAAGCATTGGATCAAAAAACTATACAAGCATCACGATCTATTCTTACTTGGTTTTATATCTTTGAAGTTATAATACTGGCAATTTAAAACATCATTTAGAGTACTGATGTATAATCTACTTGGAGGTAAACACTCAAGTCTTTCGTGCTATCCTGTGGGCAGACATTAATCTATTCGTGACACGATATGGTTAATGGAAGCCATTATTATCTGCATTTATAGCAGAAATAAAGAGTTATCGTGACTTTAACAGCTTTTGCGTATTTATGAGTCGTTTGTTTATATCTCTAGCAAAACAAATATATATATATATATATATATATATATATATATATATATATATATATATATATATATATATATATATATATATATATATATATATATATATATATATATATATATGTGTGTGTGTGTGTGTGTGTGTGTGTGTGTGTGTGTGTGTGTGTATAACCTAAATACAATTTAAAGAAGACTAATCAAATCTGATCCCGTTCCTGGTCTAAATTTTAATATTAGTGTGTACTACTTGAGTGCGATTGATCAAATGAATTTGTGCTGAACATTAGATATCAAGAATATAGAAATCGGCATGTTCTGTTCAAAATGACACATGAAGGAAGGTGTCCTAATTAACTGTGGTTATTATCTTGGTTCATTACCCTAGTTCAAGCTCATTAGTGACTAACGAGGAAGTATTATCAAACGAAGCCTAATCATTTAAAGATTAAATTAAATCGATGTCATGGCAACAATTGTATTCGCAAAAGAAACATCAGAAATGAGTAAGTCTGCCTTTTCGAATGTTGATAGATACATTACATTTTGGTCAAATTCAGGTCGATAACATAGCCATAGCAATCTTACATACACAAGGGGAGCTAAGGTTGGTTGATGTAAAACACTAATAACTGAATGAGTTCAATTTGCATTGTATCATTACGCTATACATCTTGTACATTCAGTAGCTTCATTTCTTTACTACATAGGTCACAACAACGTTAACATCTGATTTTATGTGAACCAGTCTAAACCTGAGTTCACCTGGGTGCATTTTTTTTCTTCTATTTTACATACCCATGGTTTCTCCACCTCATCATCCTCCATCATCAACGTCTCTATAACTGCATGCGTAAAGAAAACTTCTAGTTTGTTACAGATACGAAATCATTTACCGAGTCAAATATAACGATAACAGGATAGGATATTTATGTAATTATTGCTGTTGCAAGGAAACGCAACTTGTTATAACTGAGACCTGTTAAAAATATGCGACTGATTCCTTAATGGACATGCTAATCAAATATGTTGTTATCGTCTAATAAATTTTTAACTTGTACAAATACATCCATTGATTTGTATCGGATGCGGTAGCTTGAAGCATGAAATTTACAGATCTGAAGGACACAAATATCTAATCGATCCGCCAAGGTGTTGCTAGGGTTAAAAGGAGCAAACTTTGGTTGCACGCATGTATATTCTCAACCATTGCTCTAATCACATAATAATTTTTCAAAACATTTCATGTAAAACACATTGACATTTATTCACAATTTAATTTTTACAATCACAATTCCACTCACAAACAAAAGCTTTTATTTCTTGTACAAATATTTAGTTCGAAAATAGTGACTAATTTTGACAATTTCATGCAAATATCATCAATAACGTGGGAAATATTTCATACATACATACATACATACATACATACATACATACATACATACATACATACATACATACATACATACATACATACATACATACATACGCACGCACGCATGCATATATGCATACATTCACGCACACACACATACGTACGTACGTACGTACAGACAGACATACACTTCTCCTTTATAGGTCAATAACATCGATTATGTCTTCAAAGCTAAATGAAATTCAAGACCAACAACAACCTCCGACAATCGACGCATTATCTACCGGAACTTCTAATGTAAACAATTATTCTTAAAATCAGATACGGGATCCACTGTATCTACACCAAGCTTTCAGGAATCGTAACATCTTGATATCCCAAACATAAAAAGTGCATAAGTTTGACATATAATGGTTCCTAAGTAATTAAAAACAAACGAAAAATACTCACCTTGTCCAGTTGAATATACTCTAAAATCCAGTCACGACTTTCCAGTCCGATGAAGAGTTTGAATGAAACTATTTGTGAAGACTTCCGAATGATAGGATTTTATCGAGATGCTTGAGGAAAAGCTGGGAGGGGGTTAAAAACAGGCCGTTTAAACCCATACCACGGCGCTACAACGATTTTAGCACCTTATTATGATTTTTCGTGTTGGTCTCATATTCTAACACGTTGCCAACTATTAATATACATCCCAGCAACAGTGTTGTTGGCTATCATTTGACCGCTTATTTAGGAAAAGGAATATGTATTTTCAGACCATTCGTCAATATCATTTTCTTTAGTTCAAAGTGTATGTATGATAGATAGATAGATAGATAGATAGATAGATAGATAGATAGATAGATAGATAGATAGATAGATAGATAGATAGATAGATAGATAGATAGATAGATAGATAGATTCATACATATTTAGAGATTTAGTTGACTGGATACATGGAAAGTACATTACACTAAATTATATAACCACATTTCATGTTTGCCTAAGGTTGAGAAGCTCTAGAAAAACAATCTTTTGATTGGAGACCACCGACCTAACATTTGCTGGTTCTGGGATTTAAACGTATGACGTTAGAATTACAACAGATTCTGGTTCCTCTGCACCATATAGGCATATAATAAATACAAAATTTTATTCGGACAGAGTTGGGACTTTAATTTTAGGGCTA